>JACEFZ010002374.1:362500-635000 GCA_014155875.1 Cepaea nemoralis
GCCGGGTGCCGTAACGATGTTGCTGCGTAGCTAGGCTCTGACATTCTCCCCGGGTACCTCAATGAAAGATGCCATCTTTCATTCATGATGTATGTATATACTGGGGTAGTGTTAATTTCATGTCAGAGACTACTTTTTCCCAGTGTTATGCATGAAAATACATATAAGGCATAGAAATATATACAAAAAAAATGTAAGTTGCATTGAAATGACAAATGAAGTACAACTGTTAACACAATTCAGGTTTCATCCCCCTGATGCCTGGTTACCTTCATTGCAATAATACCCAGTCAGATCAGTAGCACCAGCTTCACGCATCTACCTCGCAGCTATTTGAAAAAAACGTAATAATATGATTGTTTTGCAACAACCATCTAGCCAGACTGAAATACGGCTTTGTATTAGTCGTATTAAACACTTAAACTCTGCCCTCATTTGGTCAGGAGTTCTTATGTTGGTTTGCAATGTTGGCAGCTCTATGACATGCTTGGTGGACGCCTACCTGCTGTGCCAACTATTTGAGCAACAAAATGTCTATCTATACAATATACATTAATGAATATGTTTCAAATTATGGCCCTTGATGTAATTCACAAATGCAAGGGAAGTAATTTTGACATTCAAGAAATTCCATACATTATAATAATTATTTAATTTCTTAGCGTCATTGCTTGACGTTTCTTCATATTAACGAGAAAAAGTCGGTAATATGAATACATTAATCAAGATATGATTCTAAGATTACACTAATCAAAATAAATAAGTACCAAATTGGTATATTATATTTTATAGATTCAAAAGGATTTTACAAGTGTCATAAATTTTTGAAATTTTGTATGTCGTCTGCTAATTTTGCTAGACTTTTTAAATTACACCGGAAATATACACGAAACGCAAAATTTGGTTGATGTTACACTGTTCTGAACACAAATGATCCGGTTTTATTTCGGAACGGATAGTAAAATGTTCTCACAGTTCGTGTCTGATGTTATAGTATCACAACGGATTATGATGGAATGTTCTTATTTCCGATGTGTTCACAACTTCTGGATAAAGATCGACTGTTCTTATTTCTGATGTTCAAACGTCGAACAATTTGGATTAAATTCGCTGCAGAGGTGGTGTAGGAGTCAATGTTCGGTCCACATTTGCACATGTTAAAATATCACGGTGAAGAAAATCACTCACAAATGTCACAATGGTAAAGTTCGCTTCTGGTAAGTGGTTAAGCGTCTGTGACATTGTTCTTGGTGTATATATACAATTAATATTGTTCTCATTCTAACACACACTACACAATTATACTACACTCATTACATGACTTGATTAAAATAAGTATATTATACATGTCGGTTTCTAAACCGTATCACAATTTTAATTATAGACCTTACACAGTAGGTGAATGGAAAAAATTCACACATTGGTGGCTGTGTTGGGCTGAGTGTAATATTACACAGTGCACTCAGACATTGCTTACTGGGTCTGTCGGACAACGGGACAAAAGGTCGGCGATTGTATTCATTCTGCCGGGAATATGGCGAACTTCAAAACTGAAATTCTGAAGCTTCAAGGACCAGCGAGCAATCATATTATTTGATGGTACTGCGGAATTTATATACCTTAATGGACTGTTGTCAGTTTCGATGATAAAGTGACGTCCTAGAAGATATCTGGACAGCTTCGTCACACTTTCTACTAAGGCCAATGCTTCTAATTGCGGAATGGACCATGCCCGCTCTCGGGGCCTTAGTTTTCTTGATAGAAAACAAACGGGATGCAGGATGTCGTTGTATTCCTGCAATAGGACTGCACCGATCGCAATGGAGCTAGCATCTGTTCTCAATCTGAAAGGTAAACGAATGTTGGGCAATTTAAGGATGAGATTAGGTGAATTCTTATCAGAAAAGTGTGCCAAAACTTTATCAAATGCATTTCGTAGGCATTCATCGTTTACAACTTTTTCGGGTTTATTCTTGGTTAGTAAGTTAGAAAAAACCTCAGTTAGCTCTGAAAAATCAGGAATAAAGTTTCTGTAATAATTAATAAGTCCTAACAAACTGCGGACTTGTTTCTTATTTGTTGGAAGTGACAGTTTTAGAATTTTGGAGACAATTTTGTTGTCTGTCATGACAAAGCCATTGGATATTCTGTACCAAAAATGATATCTCTTGGTAAGCCATGCTCACCTTTGAAGGCTTCACTGTTAGTCAGTGCTGTCTGATACTAGGTAGTAGTAGTAGAACGTCTTGTCCAGGTGTCAATGTTATAGTTCCGTCGTTGTCTCTGTATGGACACAGATGTCGTCAGTATAGTGAATGATATTAGGAATGTCAGATAGGAGGAGTCGTATAGCAGACAAGGCCAGTCTGGAGTTACTGGATCTAAAGATATAGAGTGGGTTACGGTTAAAATCTTCCAAAAGGATTTTCAAATTTCATGTTGAGATCATTTTGAGTGCTATCTCCAAACCTGCACTCGTACATGTGTGTATACATTCAATAGTTCAAACAATAATAATACACCATGTATAGTTGTGAAATGTAATCGTGCATGTTTGTATGATCTTTTGCAATTTGTGTATATTTTCCAAAATATGTAGGGTAATTTGTTGCTGATTTTTGTCAGTAATTCCACCGACTGATGTTTTACATTGTTCAGCATAGGTATTCGTATGAGTTGATTTAACATAGAGCTTATGAGTGGCAGTAACAAAATTTGGTTCAACAGTAATGACATAAGTAACAAAGTCTGCTGGTTTGTCATGAGTAATATCATCTGTGTTGTGTCATGATGATGTGGAAATATAACTGTTTGTGAAGACATTTGTTTTGTATTTACAATCAGTAGTGCAAGTATAACTATCCACTGTGTGCACTTGGTTATGTGTGTAGTTAACAGAGAGTACACGAGGTATAATATATACCATGATGATTTGTGATCTTTCCTCGCTGTTGTGAACTGTTTGTTTTCTGCACCTTTTTCTTTGTGCTGATACACACCAGTTTCTGTTTCTTCTTGTTTTGAGATGGTAATCACGTTGGTATGGTGTGGTATCTTGGTCTGTTCATCATGTTGTTGTATGATGAGTGGGGTAGTTAAGGCAGTATTTGTTGTGGTGTTAACTTTTTGCCTTGTGTGAGGTTTGGACTCTATGTAATCTGTCACATTCAATACATTTCCAATTAATAAATCACAACATGGATTGTCTAATAAAGCACAAGTTACTCTGCCTGATAGGAAAGGTGATTTTATATTGGCCCATGCCATGGGATATTTCTCTACTGTCCCTGAAACAGTTTTGCAATAGATGTACTCATCTAGGTAGTCTTTAGGATCAGCTAAGGTCTTTCGAAGACCGATAAGACAGGACCCTGTGTCGCGTACACATGTGCATACTGTGTCATTGATGTAACCTTTATGGAATGTTAATTTTCCTAACGACAGTTTTGAGGTTTTGTTCAATTCCTCACTTTCTTGTTGAGCATTGACCTCTTTATATAAAGAATGAGGTTGAGTGATGTTAACAACATTATTACAATATGGTACAAAGTCTGGTGTTGTCTTCATGTCTGTGATGTTTACTTTTCTTACGTTCTTTGCTGAACTGCATTTTGAGTCTATTGCCAAGTTAGCTTCCTCATTGGCAATAGGGACGGCGTGCCCGCATGTTAAGGTACCATTTTCATTGAAGGTATTACAGACAGTGCATTTGTTGGCACTAAATACATCACAAGCCTGTGCTGCATGTACAGGATGTTTTTCTGGATTTTCGTCTTCTGACGTTGAGCTATCGAACAAGGCGGCATTGGCTTTGTTGGTCATATGCCTGCCTCTACAATCCATACGATAGTGACCGTAAGCCTTGCAGAGAAAACATTTACGTGCACTTTTGAACGATCTACGTTCTATGTCTTGTCTGTTTACCATATTTTGCAAGTATGTTAGGTACCCTGGGTTTTTATCGCACATCTCGTTCAAATGGTGAGACAATTTACAGTGAGTGCATTGTCTAACTCTATCAGAGGTAGGCCTGTGTGGTTTTTGCCTACTATAGTTGTTCTCATAGTTGGCTGCTGCTACCCAGTTACTGTCAGTAGCTTCAGTGGCAAAACACTGTTTATTTGCCGTATAATAGGCCGACCCACGTTTTTCCATTTCTTCCACACTTGTGCATTCATTCTCCTGCAAGAACTTAGAAAAAGATGGTGGGATAGAAGAAATAACTTTATCTCGAATAATGAGATCTTCTAATTTATCATAATTTTTGTTAATTTTGGCTGATGAAGTCCATTTGCTGAAAATGTCTCGGACTAAACAGAGGTAGTCAGAGAACGTTTGAGTTGATTTTGGACTCAGTTTACTGAATTGTTCTCTGTACCCTGCTTCATCTAACATGAAATGTGCCATTATTTTAGATTTAATGTAATGGTACTCTTTTCTGAGGTCTTTGGGGATGGTTTCAATGACTTTCAGAGGTTCCCCAGATAGACTCCTCATATATAAAATATTCCATTCCGAAAGTGGAACTTGGTAATGTTCCATTAGTGTCTCAAAATTTTGGGTGAAAGGCTGCTATGCAGTCACCCTGAGGTATAGTTACGAACGATACCTTGGTACTTCTTATACTGGTTTTCTTTTTCCAGTCTTTCAGATTTCTTCGACTCTTTATTCATTGCAGTCTCAGTGTCGAGTTGTTTCATTTTCAACTGTAATTCAAGTTCTTCTCTCTTACTCTGAGCTGCTATTTCTGCTTTCTTAAGTTCACCGTCTATCTCAGCTTGTTTGGCAGCCTTTTCAATCTCTGCCTGTTTCAAGGCTGTTTCTGCTTGCTTGGCAGCCTTTTCAATTTCAGCATGTTTCAAGGCTGTTTCTGCCTCTGCTTGTTTTGCAGCCATTTCTGCTTGTTTTAGAGCTCTTTCAGCTGCTCTATCTTCGCGTTCACAGTACTCAGCGTATTTCTTCTCACTCCATTGTGTTAATTCATCACCTTCTAACTTTAATTTTAAACCCATATCGATGAAATCAAATAATGACGACATGATGGAGAAAATACGTCAATGAAAATCAATTACACAAAATATGTTGTAAATGGTTAGTAGAAAAAAATAACTTACAATTGATTTGACTATACGATGCGTGCCCACTAATGCATACGTAAAGTTAAAGTGAAGAAAAATATACTCAAGTGCCCTTGGATATGGTGACGAATGGTTGGGCAATCGGGCTAGAAAACTGTAGGGTCGTACTTCAGAACCACTAATGACCTCTACGGCAGGGTTATGGATGGTACGCAAAAAAAAACCTGCTTTGTTTTTGGAGAGAAATAAGTTAGCGTGTGTTTGTTGGTGTGTGCCTGCGAGCCACTAAGTGTTGATTAGGTTTGAATGGCGTCGAGTATAATTGTATGTCGTAAATTTGTCGTCAACAGTGTTTCTTTCAACAGAAGTTACACTCTTTCCAAAACTCTTTGCGTTCCACAAACTCAATACACAAAAACAATCTATCTGTATTTGAACACTCAATAACATTGATGACACATCACTTACATCAAGATGACATTCAGTAAGGACAAAGACATCAAGTTTACAAGATGGCGACAAGGTCAAAATGGCGGCAAAATCACAATGTTGACAAGGTCAAACGATGACAATTTTCACAAATCACAAATGTTTAACACGTTTACAGGATCAAACAATATGTACTGTACATTTACTAATGATCTTAAACATATTTAGACAATGTAGTAATGGATCACACTGAGACTTTTCCGATCACATGTACATCACTATAACCTTGACAAATTTTACAAGTACAAGAATTATAGTTTTAAATCACAAAGACGAACAACACACGTCTAAATATATTAGGTTCTTAAATAAAGACGAGCAACCCACGTCCACACATGTCAGGATCTTCTATTAGGCTCGTTGGCTAACACATGTGAGACAGTACAAGTACAACGTGATTCGACGTAAGACACAGCAACACAAGTTCTATGGATTTATTGCCACATTAAATACATAACGATAATTACAGCAATGTACAACATATAACTCACAACCACAATACAGCTCATAGGTCTGACGCTCACGATATCAGTCGTTCAGCTCACAACCACGGAGATTCACACAAACGCCTTGCTCTCGACACACACGTCCGTTCAGAGTCCTGTCCCAGCTTGGTCTAAGCTATCACGCACACTGTCCACTGCCTCTGGTGGGGTCACGTGGCTTTGCGTGCGTCTGTCGTCAGCGCTGGTCGCGTGTCAGGTAAGAATCTCGCCAGCCGACAACTCTTGTCCGCCGGGTGCCGTAACGATGTTGCTGCGTAGCTAGGCTCTGACAGGTGGTTGTTGCAATGGTAGTAATATTATTATTAGCAGCAGAAGCGTCATCAGTAGTCATGTAGTAGCAGATGTAGTAGTAGCAGCAGCAGTAGTAGTAGTAGTAGTAGTAGTAGTAGTAGTAGTAGTAGCAACAGCAGCAGCAGCAACAGTAGTAGTAGTAGTAGTAGTAGTAGTAGTAGTAGTAGTAGTAGTAGTAGTAGTAGTAGTAGTAGTAGTAGTAGTAGTAGTAGTAGTAGTAGTAGTAGTAGTAATAGTAGTAGTAGTAGTAGTTGTTGTTGTTGTTGTTGATGTGGTGGTGGTTGGGGTGGTGGTGGTGACGGTGACGGTGATGGTGGTGGTGGTGGCGATTGAGTAATTTATTAGTTAATTTCCTTTAAACCTTCTGAGGTATTATTCGGATGTTTAAAGCATAGTGTTCATTCAAAAGAATTGTTTCTAAAACTGCATTAATTCAGTAGCATGTTCTTTGCAGAACCTCGCTCCCATAACAACTTTCTGGAAAACCTCTCTATCATAAGCAAGATGTCCCGCGTCCAATACACCCATCTGGAGATCATCCGCCACATTCTGCACCCATCTTCTCTTTGGCCTTACTCTTCCTCTCTTCCCAGGCATATATCCCTTCATTATTGTTCTCTCCAAACTTTCATGACGTTTCAAGTGACCAAAACATTTCAATTTTCTTTGTTTTATTGTCTTTAATAGCCAGCCTTCTTCAATATTCAGTTCTTGAAGTATGGATGCATTTGTTCTATTCTTTACCCAAGATATTCTTAGAACTCGTCTATAACATTTATATTCAATGGCATTTATGCGCTGTTCAGCTTGTTTAGTAATTGTCCAGGTCTTACATGCGTATGTTGCAATGGGAAAGCTCTTAAAAATGCATGCTCTTAAAAATCTAATTTTTGTAGCTCTGTCTGTCCCATTCCATAATTTATTCAGTTGTTTTAGTCTTTAAGGAGCAATTGATAGTCGTTGTTTAATTTCTTTCATTGTATCACAGTTGCTGGTAATCAATGACCCAAGATATTCAAAATTGTCCTCCACCTCTAATTTTTCCGTATTAGCATATATTTCTTTCTCCATAGTGGTTTTATCAGTATGCATTATCTTTGTTTTTGCTATGTTAAGACATAAGTTGTGATTTTCACTATTTATTTGGTTTGAGGCTAGTAGGTTTTCTATACCAGTCTGTGTTGTGGATAGCAATACTGTATCATCAGCATACCGAATCTCTGGTATGTCATGACCACCGATATTTAGGGCATCATATAGCTCCCTGTTTATATCATCTTTTACATTTCTCATTATATTTTCGGCGTAGAGGTTAAACTAATAGGGGGACAGCACACATCCTTGACGGACTCCTTGCTTGATGTCAAACCAGTCTGATCTCTCGCCATCTATTCTAACCGCTGCTTGTTGGTCTAGATAGAGCATTCTTATGAGTTGTTTTACATGTGGTGGAAAGCCCATATTCCTCATGATTTCCCAAAGTTTGTGATTTTGTACACAGTCAAATGCCTTTGAATAATCCACAAAACATGAGAATAGGTTTACATTAAATTATCTGCACTTCTCTATTATTAAACGCATATTGAGAATGTGATCTCTTGTTCCTCTTCCTTTTCTGAATCCAGCTTGAACCACGTTAATTTCTTCCTCCAGATTCTTACGAAGTCTTCCAATTATGATTTATAGGAGAATTTTACTTGCATGACTGATCAGGGCAACAGTTCTATTGTTGGTGCATAATTTCAGGTTGCCCGTTTTTGGTATTGAAATGAAGAAAGTTCTCTTTCAATCTTTTGGCCATATACCATATTTCCATATCTTTTTACATAATGCGTGATAGATTTGTATGCTTTCTTCTCCCCCCCCCCCCCCCCCCCCGCTTTAATTAGCTCAGCTGGTATCTCATCACATCCAGGTGATTTACCATTCTGCAGGTTCTTTATTGCCCATGCAATTTCCTCTAATGAGGGTTCAGGTTCTGTCTCTGTTGTCGTTGGCTCATGTATCTCATTCATATCCACACTGCCACTCGTATCATACATTCCACTGCAGTACTCCTGCCATCTTTCTAGAATTTGTCTAGAATCTGTTAAGGTATTTTCAATCTTGTCGCAAATAACAGTCAATTGAGGTTGAACATTTCTTGTCAATAGCTTCATTTCTTTGAACATTTCGTAATCTTTCCAGTCTTATGATATTGCTCTATACTGGTACAGCAATCTTGTTTAAAACTTAGTGTTCATTGAAAAGAATTGTTTCTAAGCAAGATGTGCAAAATTTGATCGCCGACAATTTGCTCCCAGGTGATATCATTTACACCGATGGCAAAAGAAGTGCCGGACAGTTCATAGCAAATGTTAATGCTCATGTTTTTAACTCAGGAGAGTGGAATATGTCTGAAGATGGAGGATGAGGCAGTTACTTCGGTTTTCCGTTGGCAGCAGAATTAACAGCACACACATGTGATTGTAGTAGATTCAAAGAACAAGTTGAGAATACTGAAGACAGACATACTTTGCGCAGAGTGGCATTCTTAAATTCTAAACTGAAAAGGGTAGTCTCCATTGGATTTATTCGCAAAGTACATGGTGGTGTCAATGAGGTCTTTCTGGTGACTGTCGAGTCCATCGATGATGAACTGTGGTATTCGCGGATGGATTTTGTGTTGGCATTCTGGCGGCGGCATTATGCACAGTGTACCTGTGCGGGCTGTTGGAAAGCCGAGACTCCTGTCTATTCCACTTGTCACATTGAACAGTGGGGAGCATTTTGTGTGATATTCGCTGGCACGGGAATGGAGCATAATGGGGAAGACCCGTTGCCGTGAAGTTGGAACCTCGACTAATTAACTAACTATGCTGGTGTGTTAGGAAACGAGCATGTAGACATAATGGCTATGTTTACACCAATCGGAGGGGAACTTCTGTACGATTGGGCAGTTGTATCCGTGGCCTTGGTAATGATGTGTAAAGTATGGAATAACAGGTACATAATCATGGCTTTGAGAGAGTGTTGAAGCAGGAAATGACGAGAACGTCTTGCCGACACTCAATAATCTGAGTGTAGCCGAGGGGAAAAGAGACCAAAGGAAGAGACTGATGGGTTTCCTTTGCTACGGTGCTAAGAGGTAGAGAGTAACTCTGACTTCGTTATGGCCAAAGAAGAAAAGGAGTAAAAAGGGAGAGAACCTCACACCGCCCTCAACTGACAAAACAGATTATAGTAATTAGGTAAGAATATACGAGGTCTTGGACAGAGGCAAAAATTATTTTATAGATTTCCACACAGGAAACACCATGTTAGAGCCCAAGCAGTCAATTAAGGTGTTAGATTGTGGTAGAAATAGTGGTTGTAAAAACTAAAACAGATTAAACAAACAAATCAAGGACAAATAAACAAGCTGTTTATTTATTTCTTCTAACAGAAATGCTGGATAACACATTGCATGTCAATAACAGATACAACAGACAACTGTATATATCAAACAACAACAGTGGGTAGCCTCTAACCAATCAACAGCACTTAAGACAACAGGGTACACCAAGTACCAAAACACAGGTGTTCCAAACAAGAGCTCGTTAGACTGACACAATAAAGAACTTTGACACAAGCATCACTGCACAGACAATAAGGCACTACAAAAACATAAGTTACACAACATAAACCTAAGACGCGACATAAACAAAAGAGTTGTGACACAAATTACTACACCACCATGAACCCAGGCCTGCTGACACTAACTAGTCAGCCACTCCTGTAACAATGGAAAACACAATCTATGATTATCATTGTAAAGAAATCATATTAAACATATGAAGTACTGAGCACATACATATAGCATATGAATTAACCCATAGATCATAAATATCTCACATCTAATTATCCATTTTGTTATTCCCTCCACTTGTACTACTGCTATTCTGAGGTAACCCTTGATGTCTGGCATGATCATTCTTTGCTGCCTCATTCTTCTTCAAGGTGACTACATCTCTAATTGTTAAATGCAACAATCAATGGTGCATCATCAGATCACCCACTTCATTAGTCTCCTCCAGTTGTGGCACTGCTATCATGAGATCATACTCGATATTGCAAGTCTGAACACCTAATGCCATAATCTCAGCCTGCTCCATCTTTCCATGCAGCCCAGCATTCACTTACAGAATGCCTTCAGTTCAATGTAACTACCCCACCCAGACCCTACTCACACCAGCAGTGGAAGATTGGATCTCATTTGCCTAGCTGTAAACACATAGCTATGAAAAGCAGGGTACATACATGAACTTATATCTCTAACCCTGCAGACCAGTATAGTGCATTTGCATTTCCATCTTCTGCAGCTAAATTACTCCAAATTATGTGGAATGCTTTATGACATGGGACAAACTACTCCTGCAATGTCCAAGTTTGCATAAAGAATACCAGCACTAATATGACACCATACAAGTTACAGCATTTGATTAGCATTACAAACTAACAACCAACAAGCAAAACATGTCTAACTATGAAAAGCAACAGACACATATACAATGTGGAATCAATATATTTGTAGAATGTGACAATGTAACACTTGCACATAGAAGAATCACAACATTCACAGAAAGTTAAAGATAAACATGTATTACACAGGAACTCAATTGAGGAACTCTCTCATGCCACTAAGACAGTTCATAAAATAAACACACAATAGTATCAAGTGAAAATACAACATAATGATAGGAGTGCACCATTCATATGAGCCAGAACAAAGGCATAACAATGTTCATTGTTAGTTACAGAATATCAGTACTAAAACAATAAACAGTGTACTATATCTGATATCATTATTACACACTAATGTCAACCAGTGTTGTCCCATTGACAATAAGGGGGGGGGGGGACTGCGTGGTCTCGAGGTATGGTGTCCGCCTCGAGTGCTGGAGGTCTCGGGTTCAATCCCCGGTGAGGACCAGAATATTTTCTCCTTGACTTCCAGTAATACAATTTCCCCTGGTCTCTGGGTAGTGAGATCGGACGCCCGTGTGCATTGTTGCGCACGTTAAGAAATCCCTTGGCAGTTGGAAATCGAAAATGAGTAGCCTAACGGCGTTGCCCGTGCAAAATTTCTAGTTAAAAATCTACCCAAAGTATTTCATGATCCTCGCCGGTAGCTACGGAGTTCGTGCACTGAGCTGAGTTTCTCCAGACTCACGTTTGAGTTAGGAGGAGAACGGAGCACTTATGGGTTACACCCGTGTGCCGTGATGTTGATCCATCGACTAAAACTAAAACTGAAAACAGTGTTGTCTAATGCCAACCACAACAGTGCACTATTATTTGTGAGTGGACAGCAAACATGTACAGTTATGCCCTCTATTCCCCAACATTCTTCCCATGATACACCGGTTATAAATTTTGCTGTCTTACGCTTCTTGTCACACGACAAATACATATTAATATCTTTGCGAAGGGTGGTACGCAGCACTAAATCACATTCTTCCCCTGGTAAAGCAAGCACCATGTTTTACTACACATAAAACGTCCCAGTTTGATACACCAGCACAAACACTATTGCATTCTGGTAACAGATGTGATACCAGGCTTCAATGATAAATGAGAAACCCCTTTACCAATATCAGTTCCAGATACATCTGACTGTTCACCCCCAGCAAAGCCACA
Source organism: Cepaea nemoralis (assembly GCA_014155875.1). Taxonomy (NCBI): domain Eukaryota; kingdom Metazoa; phylum Mollusca; class Gastropoda; order Stylommatophora; family Helicidae; genus Cepaea; species Cepaea nemoralis. The sequence continues at coordinate 374,523 of JACEFZ010002374.1, forward strand.
CTTCATCCGCAGTTATCATGATTACATTACGATTGCTGATACGCACCCCGCGTATTAAAGGTGCCTTATTTCCTACGCCTCGTAGCTATAAATCTGCATGGCGTCCCTACAATTCAATACATTATTTCCTTCACTTCTGTTTATTACATGCATGTTCTAAATACATCGCTTAACCATTAACCCATCATTGCCACATACAACATGTAAGTACTCTTCTCTGCTTTATAAATGTTATAAATATTACACATGAATATGGTTATTTTCCCCTACTCATGGTTGCTTTGGAGTGTTCATACCCAACACTTGACCAAACATTCAATCTTATGCCCATCATTGTCACAGAATAATCCTGAAAACATATCTTGCTGCATACATATTACACACATGTGATCATCACCACTCTCTGTTATGAAGCAGCCTTCATTTCTAGCAATCTCACAAGCATTCACTGGCCAGCAGTACACCGTGTGGCATGATTCAGTTTTTACTTTTAACTATAATGTATGGCCCCACACATTGTATGCCCTACATGTCTGCTAGCTTGGAATGTCTACATAGGGAAACCACAACATCGAACACTCTGCCTGTTTGATTTTAATTATGGAAACATCTCAATTTATCATACCCCACTTCACAACACCTTGCCTGATTACTTACATCTCTATGTATTAGCCTGTTAAATGTTATTTTCCTAAAGCTTCAGGGACACTAAATCAATCTGTAGAACAGCTCACTTTAGTAACACTCATCTACATTATCTGTTTGTATTTATTTGTTCCTACAAGCTCGCCTAACTAATAATTATTTTCACCCACGCCTGTTTCACCATGCAAACACTTTTGAGCCTGTAACCTGGGGCATACTTCGCTTTAAAATAGGAGTTATATTAATTACTTATTTTCAACTTAATCAGTTAAAACGTACAGTTTTACCAAGGCATTAGTTGAACACAGATCAGCACAGGGAATTGTTCCCACATCTCAATACAACAGAACAGCACTTTTGTTCCTATCAAAACATCAGACATCAGACAACATCAGACAAAGAATTCACAAGTTGCTTTGTTTCCAGTGGTGTTCCGGAGCTGTTCAGATTTTTTGCGTAAAACAGGCCAAACCAAGATGCATCGGTTTGGCGCTGTGACATGAGGAAAGGCCAAAAGAAATAAGAGGTCTGTAACTAGCACCGTTAGTTTTAGGACTCTTCGCTGGCTACTTGAAGATGAAAACGGAGCGCTTGTGGACTATCCTGAGTGCTGTGATGTCGGTTCTTGACTCAACTTAACTCGGCTCATCTCATTCAAATATGATGATATCATTGTATCGTTTCATAGTTTATCATGGAGGGCATTTGAAATAGCTTTGCTTATATTATTGTGAGTGATTCGCAGTAATGTACAGGTTAGACTGGTTAGTTCGGGGGGTACGGGGTGTCAGGCATTGGTAGCACCTTTGGTAAGGATGACTCTCATGTCCTTTACAGGACCCATCCCCCTACTGGTCCAAGCCTGACACCCAGCTCGCGCCTGTGGCTCCTAGTAGCTGTCAGCATGCGACAACGGCCACCCCCCCCCCCCCGGGACAACAGCTGTGAGAGGCTGGCTAAACCAGGCGCGGGTAGCCGATTTGGTGTCAAACCAGACGTGAAGTAGGGTATGCCTACCCAGCATGTGAAGACATAATCCGGCAGAGTGCGCGGAAGAAATCATTCCTGATTCAACGGGCAAAACGGCGTTTACCTGCAAAGCGTTGTGGAACGTAATGAGCACGACAAGGCACGTAAATTCATCCACTGCACCTGTATTCGTCTCCAGTCGTCTTGATATGTCTTGCCACTGGATTTTGATGGACTCAGGTGAGAGAGTGAGGTCGACGAATTGCGCAACTCTTCCTCACTTTAATCCAATTCATCACGCAAGTCATTCTTCATCCAACGTCATATATCACCTTCACGCCCTGTGGCGAGCGGCGAAGCGGAAGGCGTGGGTACGCTGGCAGCCGTAGTTGCAGACCTGCACACAGCGGCTCAGGCCGTATGGTCGTCTTCTACTGACCGGAGCAGCAGTGGGATTCGGCAGCCCCCTGAGTGACTGAGCAGCCCTCTATAGGAACACACTGCTCACCTCCATGGCGTGAGGAAGGGGCTAGAAAAGGTGCCCTAAATATTGTCTGCTCCATCACTACCTAACCAGCTAGCCGCGGTTGGTGGGTACCCTAAACTGCGGTCGACATACTAACAAAGAAAAAACAGGTAAAGCTAAAAGAGAAAACCATATTCCCTTAACAATCGGAACTTGGAATGTACGCACCCTACTTGACAGAGATGGCGCGTCGGGTCCAGAGAACGAACAGCATTGATTGGGAGAGAGCTGGGCAGGTACAACATCGACATTGGAGCCTTGAGCGAGACACGACTTGCAGAAAAAGGCCAAATCTGTGAAATAGGTGAAGGCTACACATTTTCTGGAGTGGAAGGAAAAGCGAGGAAAGACGCCAATCCGGTGTGCGATCTGCCATTAAGTTGGCCTTGGTCGGCAAACTAGCTAGGATTTCCAAAGGCTATAAACGACAGGCTCATGACCATTAAATTGCTCCTGCTGAATGGAAGGAAGCATGCACCCATTGTGAGTGTCTACGCACCAACTATGACCAATGAAGATGATGTCAAGAACAAGTTCTATGAGGACCTGCACAATGTACTAACATCTGTTCCCAAAGGAGACAAACTTATACTCCTTGGAGATTTCAATGCCAGAGTAGGCACGGACACCACCTCTTGGAGTGGCATTATTGGAAAGCACGGAGTCGGAAATTGTAACAGCAATGGACTCCTCCTTCTTCAGACATGTGCCGAACACGATATCCTGATTACCAACACAATTTTCCGTTCTACCCATGAGAAACAGGATATCAGTGGATGCACCCTCGATCGAAACACTGGCACTTCATTGACTATGTCATCGTCAGGAGGAGTGACAGACAAGATGTTTGGGTGCAAAATCCATGTGTGGTGCAGAATGTTGGTCAGACCATTGTCTCATTATCTCGAAAATAATTTTAAAAATAAGTAATAAAATTTCACATAATTCGTTCCAGGTCCTGTTACTCTACACAAACAATGTTTATGCCACAATATTGGTTATATCATCATCATCATCATCATCATCATCATCATCATCATCATCATCATCATCATCATCATCATCATCATCATCATCATCCATTATATCATCAATTGCCACGTCAGCTGGCGTAGTGTTCATGACTCTCCACATATCTCGGTCTTTGGTTTTCTGGATCAACTCTGCTGATGATATTCTTCCATGTCACAGTCTCAATCAATTCGGCATAAATTCTTTTGGTCTACCTCTGCCTCTCTCCCCTCGAACGTTCCAGTTGTCACGATATTCGCCAATGCCTCTCTTCTCATCACATGACAAGAGAAAGCTGTTTCTCTCTTTCCTATTGTTGCTTATAATGTTCTAGTTTTATTAGCCTCTTTCAGGTAATCGTTGTTAGTTACTTTAGCAGTCCAAGGAATATGCGGTATTCGTCTCAGGAACCACATCTCTGTCTATATGCTGCTATACAGCAAAAAAGCCTTATTCTTCATTTCTGGTCTCTTTCTTACATTCAATGATAATGACTTATTGCATGAGATACTCTTCATTTTCTGAAATGTAGCTTTTGCTTGCCCTGTTCTACTCTTAATCTTCCATCTGATTTAAACTTGTGAAACAACATGTAAACTCTATAAACTATACACCAATACTGCAATAACAATTTTGACATAATACGCTTCGCCTACTTCTTAAAATAATATCTCACTTTCCATAAATATCTAATTATGCTCACTTTATCAGTTCAGACAAGACTACATTCTAGAGAAATGCGTTAAATCGTGAACAACGTTCATCGTTGAACCCTTTCAACAATCCCACTCCAACAAGTACCCCCCTGATACGAATACGACAAACATACTTGGAGTCAGTAAACAGAGCTAAACAATTGCTGTTCTTGGTCAAGGCAAGACGGTGTGGCCGAAAATGCGTCAAATCAATGTTCACGAGATTTACTGATAGACGGAGTGGCAACCGCTTATCAGTTTCGCAAATATTGTCGGACCTGTGTTTATTAATTAGGCTGTCGTGTGTAAGTTAAGTGTTAGTTTGAATAACTGGATTAAAGCAATGTCCATATATAAGGATAGACTGAAAACCACACTTTAGATTGTCATCTGAAATCAGGTAGAGTAATTTCATTTGCTTACGTCGTTAAGCTGTCTAAAAGTGTCTATGGATTTTATTTCCTCTCAACTATTCAGCCCAGTAAGGACAGGCTCTGTATCTGTGGACTTTCATTTCGCCTGTCCGATGTCTGTCTCTTCGAGGACAGCTATATTTCGCAGTTTGTAATATGTAGGTGTGCTACAATGTTTTTTAAATATTCTTACTACACATGTGAGAATATCAGGTTCTGCTAGATTTAGTCTATATCATATTTTTATTATAACATTGAAATACGTAATACACGTAATGCATATACGATGTTCTATATAGTTATAAAACATCAGAGCGAATATTTTGTTTTGCTATTATTATAAGCAGCGTTCCGTGTGCATATTTCCTACTGTTGTGGTATGCTTCAGCGGACTTTGGGTATTATTTTCGTAGCGACAAGACCGATAAGGTGAAAGCAGCAATTGTAACGACGGAACTTGTTCGGCAAAGGAAGTCCTCCCGATCCGACAGAGTGAGAGAGAGAGAGAGAGAGAGAGAGAGAGAGAGAGAGAGAGAGAGAGAGAGAGAGAGAGAGAGAGAGAGAGAGAGAGAGAGAGAGATGAGAGTAAACCTGTGAACTGTATGAGAGACATTGTCAGACAGTATCACTATGTGTGTATATGTATATGTTCTTATATGTATAGATGTGATTTAATGTTGAGATTGTAGTAACTACACATTTGTGTTCGTCTATATCTAGCTCTCAAACAGAGCACCAGTTAAATAATCATGTTAAGTAAAAGTGAGGAGTAACTTGATGGAGGGAAGGTGTTGCATTCGCAAACAAGACTGTTTCAGCTGACACAAGGCTAACTATCATGCTGACACCCGCATTCCTGTCGTAAAAGTAACATGTTATGAAATTTTTCGGATTTATTATTTATATGTTGATGTAAACTCATCATCGACACTGGGAGCAAGTCGCCGCTGAACGTGTTGCATGGAGGGCAGCTATCAGAAATGGAATAAAGACAACGGAGATAATGATTGCAGATAAAGCACATACAGTGCGTGAGAGACGTAAGATGATGCATGATGGTGGAATTGACCATGTTTACACATGCATCCACTGTGGACAAACATTTGCAGCACGAATTGGCCTTATCAGCCACACTCGCCACCGCTATGAGTCGTTGTTATTAAGCCATTTTGAATCACAATGTACCAAAGTATCGTCTGTGAAGACGGAAAGGTGCCAATGAAACTCATATTCTTTACATCGTTTCATACGACTATCATTTTGATATTACTACCTACATATGTTCCAAGTATATGTGTTTTCTGACATGTTTATGCACAGTACTTGGTTGATGACTCGTTATATACACCTGGGACGGGGGACTGTCACGTAGCAAACCTATCCTGCTTGGTACGTTAGCTAATATATGTAAATCTAGGCACCTAATCTTCTCCTTCCAACTCCATTGGGGATACCAAGACCAGCAATCTTTACCTTTTACGAGCCATTTTCAGCTGTGCCCTTGTGTGTCAAGGAATTCTGTCTTTATTCAGCCTAATAGAGACATTTGTCCCGAGTTGCTTGATTGTATTGGGAGCGCCTGGAATGTAAACCTGCTCCCACTATAACGCTAGCGTGAGTACTAGCTTAATATATTAAAAAGTTAAGAAATCTCGCCATGTAAAGAATCCACATCAAACGCAGCTACTGCCATCATAAATAATGAAAGACAATATTATAGAATAACAATGAGCATTCATGAGAAGCAGACATGTACTTAGGAGTGATGATAGTATGGAAAATGAGTGCAATGTTCCAAGACTCCTGAAAGGGGGGGGGGGGGGGGGGGGGGTTCATCGCTCGAGCTACGGTGTTCGTGCTTTGTGCGATGCACTCAGGAAGCGGTTTGTGGCCCTTCGGAGAGAAACTGGGCTACATGGGATAAACCCGGTGCAATTAAGTCAAGCCTTTCCACGCAATACGTTATACTTAATATGTTCCATATGTGACCAGTGAATATTCTGTGCTGGCCCAGTTTGCACCTTGACGTTATGGCAATATGTGACCACAAGAGGCCACGAATAGTTGCAGAAATAATGAACCGAAGATGTTAACTCATCAACCGCCAGTAGCTGGTGCAGTCACTTGCATAATGATCTGCTCAACTCCCCAGTAGTGGCTGATTTAGGCTTGTTTCTTTTAAGTATCTTGGTTTACCAGTCTTTCACAATGGGTACTATAGAATTTTTGAGGGACAAAAGGCCGTGAAGATGAGAGCTGGTTACTCCTTATTGAAATACAATGATCTACTTGTTGTTAGCCTTGTCTATATGAGACCTAAAAATGTAAATTTTGAAATCAATATATGCATTGATACTACCTTTAATTTACATTATCGTTGTTATATTTATCATGTTTTTATCTGTTTCTGCAGCAAATCGTCATTGTCAAGTGCACACATGCGTTGGCATTCCTGTCACAATTTGTTTATCTGATTAAAATTATCAGATCTACTCCTGCCAGAGACAAGCATAACAGATGGCCACTTTTCTTCGACCACTGGGCATTGTATTGAGAAACCATTTGTCCACGTATAACATCAAATTAAAGAGCTGTGCGGACAAATTACTACGTACTCAGCAGTTCCTATGTCCTGATCATCTGAAGAAAGAGATTCACAGTTTGTGCATAACAAGTTGTAAAAGTGTCAAAGTTAATGATCTGGCCAGACCTGCTTGTGGGTATATACTTTTTTCTCGCAGGTACTAAAGCCATTTACATAAACTCGACATCACATAATAGTTTTAAGATTCAAATCACCATTTGCGTAATAAAGATGAAACTTAGGAGGTACATACAATTTTATAACAATGAAAATAAATACAGTGTTGGATATCTCAGAAATCAAGTAACTAGCGAATGATTTGTGGCCATCATATCTACGAGGGGCGTTCAGAAAGTAATGCACCACATCGCTTTGCTCATTAGCTGTTTATTAAAATAGCATAAAATTTATACAACATGCACATGTATCTGTCATGTACATATTATTGAACATAATCCCCATCAACTTGTACGGCTTTATGCCAGCGGGTAACAAGTGCATGTATTACTAGCCCGTACCAGATTTTGTCTTTATCGTGTTGCCATTTCTTCGGTGCATCAATCACGCATTCATAATCTTCAAACCTTGTCCCACGGAGTGCATCTTTAAGAGGACCAAATAGATAAAAATCATAGTGTGCCAAATCAGGACTATACGGTAGATAGGGTAGTATAGTCCAATCCATTTAGTGATTGCTTCCTGTGTTGCCTTACATGTATGAGGGCGCGAATTGTCGTGCTGAACTCTAGTGTGACCGAAATCTGCGAAAACGTTGATTGAGTTTTTTAAATGTCTTAACGTAAGCTTCGGAATTGATTCTCTCTCCTCATGACATAACGTCCACAAATATCACGCCTTCAATGTCACAATATACAGTGATCATGACCTATCCAGATGAAGAATTGAAGTCTTGAATTTCTTTCTTCATGGTGGATGTGTATGATGCAACTCTATTGTCTGTCTTTTTGTCTCAGGTTCAAATGGCGTGCCCAGGTTTCATCATCTGTAACCATCTTAGCCAAAATGTTCTCTCCATCATCATCTAAACGGAGAAGACACAGATACTGAGGATTAATCAATCAAATGATATTCATATATCTCTTAGTTAGGCTCACTTTAAGTTGTGGAATCCTACACCTACTTAACTAATAAAGACTAAAACAACAACTAATAAATTACAAACAGCCATCATCGGTTGCCTGCACATAACACGACTAAAATAGCACGATACAATCATTACTATGGACGTGTGGATAGAACTAGGCGCATTCCTGCGAATTAAAAATTAGGGAACATACACTGACGGTGGATTGGGCATACTTTGAGAAACCCCTATATTAGAATAACTTGAAAGTCCTTTCTCTAGAATTCACAGAGTAATCAAATAGGAGACCAAAAACATATGTAGAATATATTCAGAGCTGAATATTATGGGGAAGACATGGAGGGGGCTGGAGGAATTAATATAGTAGACAATTTAGGACTATCTTATTTGAGCTTGTTTAGAGCCTATACTTTAACGGGTGAAATATAGGACATAAGTAGAAGTTAAGAATGACAATGAGTATTAACGATTTGTGGGTCTGCTGTCTCGATCAGTTTCATGACAGTAAAGGCAGTGATATTTGCTGTATAGTTTTAGCAGCAGTTTGCTGTATAGTTTTAGCAGCATAATTTTAGAAGCTGTATATTTGACTAATTTATGTCATGATCAAGAGCGGTTTTCACACATGATACTTTCAAATGCTGTCTATTACAAAACTGTCTTGAGTTTTTCTCAAATTTAGTGAAGTAGACGTTCTTATTCACCTCGTCTCTGTGGCGCAAACTCTCAACACTGATTATAAAAATCGTCCAATGTCAGGATCAGTTGAACATAAGCATGAAATTACAACAAAGGAAACTGGAAAACTCCTATAGATTGCAATGCTTTCACAGGATAAATCGTTTGTCAAAATGTTAATTTTGGGTTTATTATCTATAGAGATTTGCATGCTTGCTTATTGATATAGTTAATTGTTTATTTAGAACTCAACATGGCTAGTATAGTTGTTCTTATTGCTTGTTTATCTTGAAAAAAAACATACTTGTAGACTGCATCATGTCCAACTTATGAAATATATTTGATATCAGAAAGGCAGATGATATACGTTTCACATATATAATTAATAGTTTGTTTTGGGTAGGTTGAGAGTTAAAATCTTAGTAGGGCAGTGGCTTCTAAACTTACGCTTTGCAATTTCACTATTCCATGTAGGCCTTGAAAGGATGATACTTCCAAGTGACAGGAGTCGTATGATACCTGAATGTTTGTGTCCGTGTGAAATAACATTATAATAATTCAATACGCTTATGCTAGATTTAAAAAAAAATACATCAAGGATTCCCAAACTGTCACAAGTCATGGCCCTTACACATCTAGGCCTGGATTCAAACAAAACAGGTACTTTGACATGGCATGCATTTAAACATGCTCAGCATGCACATAATATCTTCTATTTTCCACTTTTGTCCATGAAGCCTAGGCATTGCACAGAGATAATTGGATTAGTATGATATCAACAGGCATATCTGAGAGAACTTTTCTTAATTTTGTCTTTAATACTATTCAAAATCCAGCTCCGTGGCGATGTGGTTACGGATTCAAACTGTGCTCCGTGGGATGTAAATTTACTGTCACTTCAAGTTATCAACCTAGCCTAGTACATCTAAGGCAGTATTGACAATTTCTCGACATCGCAGGGGAATCTTCCACGCCACATTAACACTGTTTTTTCACATGTCCTTTACAGGACGTCGCTGTCAACATCAGCATCATTCAGCTGATTGTTGATTTCTGAGCAAGATTACGCTCAGTAGTTTGCCATTGCTTTCTGAGCGACCGGCTCACATACCCCTAAGTTACCGAGCGGGGAGAACCGCTACCGATTCTCGTGCACGTCACGTTACTCACGAGAGTATACGGGATTACGGAGAAGGTCGTGTTACACCTAGACCGGCGCATTAACACTATATATAAAATATAGTGATTGCTTCCCTCCGTTGTTGAAATACTAGAGTGTTGCATGTTTTTCTTATTTATCATCATCAAGTGCCAAGACTATGTGGGTGATCATTCTTCTCCACATCGTCCGATTTCCAAGGCATTTAACGGTCCATCCAATATGTGCCATGCCGATAAGCATGGGCGGTCATGTTCTGCCATCTCACTCGATCACCATAGTCGTGGATCAGCTCCGTATTCCTGTCTCGATCGTGCCTCGTGGTCAAGCCTCCAGGTATTTACATCTCAGTCATCAAGTGCCAAGACTATGTGGGTGATCATTCTTCTCCACATCGTCCGATTTCCAAGGCATTTAACGGTCCATCCAATATGTGCCATGCCGATAAGCATGGGCGGTCATGTTCTGCCATCTCACTCGATCACCATAGTCGTGGATCAGCTCCGTATTCCTGTCTCGATCGTGCCTCGTGGTCAAGCCTCCAGGTATTTACATCTGTGACGAGTTCACCTTGGGTAGTGAGAGTGAACCACACCCTAGGTGTCTCTGGCACTCCCGTGTATTCTAGCCCCAGGGGTTGGATGAGCAGATACACCTTTTTCCTCTGTGGTTGATCTCATATTAGTTAATTAAGTCTACAAGCCCCTCCAGATTCTAGACCCCCACTAACTACCTACACCTGTGGAACAATGAACACTGAGGCATCGTCCGAGACCACACTCAATCATTATACAAAGAGCAAGTCAACTTACATTAAGTTTATTCTACCCTTGAGAATATAGAACTGAAATGAACATCCTGATAGAAGAATCTATTTACACAAATAGAAGATAGAGTAGAGATAGACTCAGAGATGTAGGTATCTTCATCGAGTTGAGAAGTAGATTGGATGCAGATGTCCCGTCCAGTCTGTCCGCCACTCACCCGGCTTCCTTCCAGTGAGATGACTAGAACCTTGGAGACCACTCTGTCTCCAGAGCGTGGATCCACAACACTAGAGTCACTGCTGGACCACACTTCACTGGACCAACTGCATCTATATCACTCCCACGGAGTCACTGTTCATACAGTTCTCGCACAATACCAGTTGGGAGACAATCCTCCTGGACTTGACTCCAAGTAGTCGTTACTTCGAAGAACTTAACGAATCACTGACCAAGCTAATGGTCTGTCACTCCTACACAGTCTTACTGCAGAACCGCTATGGTATTGACCAATTTAATGGTCCCTTTATCACAGCACCGGAACATGAATGGAAAAGTGTCACGGACCAATTCAATGGTCTCCTTACAGTCACACTGCTTGTAGAATCAGATATGGCTACTAAATGTTACTGAGTTCTTGGATAACACAGTTGATAATCTTGATACTGCAACAGTACATTAATAGAATCAGACATCTATTTCACGGCAACAATTCAGGTTGGACTATAATCCCATAGTCCCTTCCACCGGGTTACCTCGACACATGTCACTACTTGGTGAAGTTCTTCTCAAGACCTGCCACTAGAGCTGTCCAAAGAACCATTCAAGTGTCTGAAGATCAGTTACTTCTGCGTTTAGGCAGAACCCCCGTCACTAGACGGACCGGCGTTCCCTGTCGTTGAGCATGATTACTCAACATGCTGAACTGTTCATCACAAAACAGAGTGTCGTCTATTTATCAGAACAATCACAAACCAACACTTCTCACACGGGCACCTTCAGGGTGGTTGTATGTCTTGAGGCAACCTTCACTCATGGTGAATCAATATTGGGTACCTGATGTGGTTGAGTCTGGCGTGATAAGTAAAGAACTGAACCCTTCGCTCTGTCACACGAAGTGGTTTCCTGCCAACAACATTATAGTTGACTGGTTCCTCAACAGGCAACTCCTGAAAAGGAAGAGCGACCGGTGAGAGTATACTGGCCCAAACATAAGTCCACATGCATCCTACCAATACCTACTCAACCTCAGTCATGCTACTTAGTTATGCATATAACTAAAGCATTATCTCTATATGGAGAGTAGTATAGCATGGGTTCACAAATGTCAGCTGGCCTCACAGAACAGCCCGTCAAACAGAGCAAGAAATCAGAATGACGAGTCTGATCTTTGGTCTCACCTCTCCCTAATCATCTACCAGTCGTCGCTAACGTCAGTAGTGATACAAGGCTGTTATTTTAGTTCTAAGTTAATCGAACTAAACATAGGTAAAGAGTCCCTAGACTCGGTCCTAACATCATCAATGTACATTAAGAAACATAAGCTGGATCAATATCCCATCCCTCGGGATATAGGAATAGGACATGATCACATCCACTATGTACACAAGCCTGTTTGCTGGTGGGACCACCTGCCCCTGCCCTAGCAAACTCTTCTTATCAGACTCTGCCTTAGAGTCAAGAAGCCTTCTTGAGAATACATGTTCCCCACATGTTCCAAGGGAAATCTTCCAGTTCTGTCCTCCCCAAGTGGGTTAGCCTTGGCATGGATGGAACTTCATCGTTGGCTTGGCCTACCAACACATACTTTCATAACTTGCTTTCACATCCCCCATATTCTATATTTCCCCAGTCTCATACAGCCTCCTTGCATTCTTCCATACTTCCAGCACCTGAGCATTCACTCGCACTAGCGCCAGTACGAAAGAGACAGGATAGCTGAGACAAGATTTCAGAACGCACATTTATATCGCGACGGCACGCAGTGTTATCTCGCGACGACCTATTCGGCGTTCGGACTTACTCCAGGAAGTATCACATGCCATGATCTAATATATATGCACACAATGTCCCATCATATATATATATATAAATATAGCACCAAAGCAACTTACCTTGACACAGAAATCCGCTGTTCCACACAATGAATTCACTATTAAGTTATTACACCATAGTTACATCATTCCTGGTGGCACAGAACTAAGTTCTTCCTTTACTTAGTAACTAAGCACAATTTTGTCTGAAACTCCACCTACCAACTTACCTGGTTTTCTAACCGTTCTTCGGGCATCAGCAACTGCCTGAACTAATCTAGGTTTCCAGCCGGCACAAGTAACTAGGTTTTATTCTAACACAGCAACCTAATAGATGTAACGATTGTCAAAATATGGTACACATATTTGGAACCCAAATCGCCTACATCACAATACGGCGTTTCTAACAGCTGTTTCGCGAGCACACGGTAAACAAACACGATTCGCCATCAACTGCGTTATCGATCGGTTTGCTAATTAGTATGCAAGGACATCCGCATAGGTAATGAGGTTAGAACAATGGCGTGTGGAACACACGTACAAAGTTAAATGATTTAAACAATTATCTACCTGTATTGGACAACCAGACCTCCAGACAGCTCCGAACTGTTTCAAGGGCTTCTCAGCTTCCTTGCTCTAACAGTCAGCCGCATAATGGTTGATGGGAGACGCACACAAAACGGCTCACATTCGGCCTGCGTCTATTCTGTGGCAACGACAGTAAGTGAATGACTGATTTAGCCACATTCCCGCTTCGTGCCAACTCAATGCGCACTAGAAGCGAGTGCTTCTCGAGAAAAGATACTTTCTCGGGAAAACCGTCATTCCCCGCCTAGAGTTTCTAGATCTCTCTGCACGAGAATTTAGAGCGATACCCAGCATCACGGGTTACTCGAATTTCGGTGTTTCGAGAATATTCTAGATCGTAAGTCCTTCATCGGCTTCCCTCAGTCTATTCTTAGCTGGGAAAGTCCCCGATGACGCGCCAAAATAGTGCGGAATCTTGACGACCCAAGACAGATAATCGCGTTTTGTCACATAGGCCCCCACTTTAAGAGGATCGACCCCGTCGTTCCACTTCTACGCAGAAGCTGTCTATGTCGTTCGTTCTTTCTTCTTAGAGACCGGATGGCGGGTGAGGAAGTCTAACCCGTCAATATTGTATAGAATACTTTTACCACATTAGGTGGGGTGACAAGCTATTCAGTATCACGGGTGATCAACGCCTACTCCGCTACTGCGATCGGGCATCTCGCAGTGTCTTGCGGAACAGAGCTCCCGTCTCGATCTGATTTAACGATCGTTCCTGCCAGAGTTTACTGGACTTCTGCAACTCCAGCTTCCCCTTTCGAGGACCCAGCTGGATTGCAGTCGGTCGGATTGAGGGACCAAGGGTCTGTGTCCGTTCCGACACAACCCACCTCTTCCGACCACGGTTCTCAGTGTAGCTAGCACTGCGGGTGTTCCTTTGGCCGGTCATGTTCCCCCGAGCACCGGGCTGAACCGAAGAAGGTACCTGCACATACATATAGGACTGCCTATGGTGTGACAGGCTTTCCGCTACCTGACCTGAACCCCGAACCGTTCTTTCAGCGAATCTCTGCGCCCTTGGGCTGGTAGACTTATCATCGGGCTTCCCCTCATAGCGCATGAGGAGACTGGAATGGAAAGTAGAAGACTTTCCCAGGATCACCACTCCATAGTGCTTGTGGAGCCCCACTTTATCCACTAGGAATGGGCCCTGCCACCCGATTTCGAATTCGTTCCCCTCGATTGGGAGGAGTACTAGAACTCGGTCTCCAACCTCTAAGGATATCTTCGTCTTCGTCCGTTTCTCAAGTGTGCATTTACGGCACTCAGGACAAGACCTAATATACCTGCGCACGTCGCCTGTCATTCCCGGCCACCAATAGTACCGGGATAGACATTTACCGGTTGTCCCTACAGTCAGATGTCCGGTTGGGGACCTGACATGTACCGTTCGCAGCAGATTAGCTCTGAAGCTCTCAGGAACCAACTTACGTTCCCTCTGCCTTGTCTCTGATCCGGTCTGAATTAACTGTGACTGGTTATCAGAGTTGAACTTACCCTGAATTAACGGGTTTTTATTCTTGGGCAACCGTTCTGAACAAGGACACTCCGTCGCATCCTTGCTCCGAGCATTACTCATTCCATCCGGGTGAGTATTTCGGAGACTTACCTTTTCGAGACCCTCTTCCTCTTTACCTCTGACCTGCCTAGACTTATGGATGCTAGGGTGTTCTGGTTCACCCAGAAACACGTACTTCCGGCCAAGAATTAGGGGATAGAGAGGATCCGGTACGACTGCCGCCTGAATGCGTCCAGTAACGTACTTGCTCCGAATCTCCACATTGGCAATCGGGCAACGTAGCGCTACAGCACTCCTACTGGCTGGCTGTATCTCCGTCATCTCCCCGGTGAGTGCTCTGGGCCTGTCAGGTGGGATGCAATTACAGATGAAAATTGCAATCCTGTGTCGTAGAGGCACAACACCTGTTGCCCATTCACTTCTACTTCCTCAACCACTGGAGGTCGCTCTGGTTCTCCATTCCCATCAACCGTCTTCACTTTCCTGCAAGGTCTATCCCTAACCTCTGCAAGACAAGCAAAGTGAAAGTCCTTGGGCTTACTCCTACACTCACTCGTATTGTGAGTGCTGTACTTGCAGAATTTGCACCATCGTTCACTCCACTTCCTCTTTGGAGAACTAGGTGGGCTATTCTTACCTTGGTTGACGTTAGAGATCTTCTCTATAGAGTTTACCTGTTTCTTTGGTTCATCAGAACCTTTGGTCTTCTTCTTTGACTTACCTTGATCCTTATCTTTCGATCTCGGATCTGTTGGACTGGTATCCCCAGTCTCGCCATAGACTTCAACGTATCTTTCGGCTAACTTGGTGACTATATCCAATCTCTCAGCCCCATTCTCACCTAAGAAGTTTCGCAAGGGTTTAGACATTTGCATTCGCATCTGATCTACAACCATCAACTCACGCAAACTTTCATACTCCTCCTTAAATCCGGCCAAGGCCATCCACTTAAGAAGGTATGAGTTCAATCTCACACTGTATGATGAAAACAGTTCACCAGGTTCTCGCTTCGCAGTCCGAAACTTCCTTCGGTATGAGTGCGCTGTGATCTCGAATCTCTTCAAGAGAGCCGCTTTCAGAGCCGGGTAATCATTCTGTAGACCCGGTGGCAAGCGTGCATACACCTCATAACTTTCGGCACGGAGTCCCTGGGAGAGTTTTAAACACCATTTCTGTTTGTCTAGTCCCATTGCAATAGCCATGGCTTCATACTTCTCTAAGTATTGGTCTATCCTTTCCTTCTCGGGTTCGAACGGCTGTAAAGGCCATTTCATAGCCTGGTAGTCACGTCTACTGGTTGACTCTGAGCCAGGAGGTACACCTCCTCCCATAGCTCCATCCGTTACACCTGTAGCAGGCACTTGTGCCTCAAGTAGCTTCATTCGATACTCATGGTCACGTTTCTCCTTCGCGGCTTCCAACTCAAGCCGTTTCATTTCAGTATCAGCCGCTATCCTCTTTTCCTCAAGAGCCACTTTACTGGCTTCCAGTTCTCTTTCTGCTCTCCTCCTCTCTCTTTCCTCTTGGCGAAAATTTCTTTCCACCTCTTGCACATAGGATTTCAAAGCATCTCCCTCTAGACCAGACTTACGTCCAGTTTCCTGAACTTTGTCTAAGTCCAACTCTTGGGTAGACATGTTGACTATGATATGTGGGTACTCAAGTATGTGTGGGTGAAGCAATACAATGAATCAATAATCAATAGTACTAACTAATCACCACAACACAAATGTCTGTCAGACAGTTAGGAGATAGGTAGAAGTAGTAGAATCTTATGTAGACTGAAGTAGAGGATAAAGACTAAGTCCCTATCACTTTGTGAGAGGTCTACAACACACAGAGATCTTGGAATAATCCCGGACGGGCCCCCACTCTGTATGGAGTGTGACGAGTTCACCTTGGGTAGTGAGAGTGAACCACACCCTAGGTGTCTCTGGCACTCCCGTGTATTCTAGCCCCAGGGGTTGGATGAGCAGATACACCTTTTTCCTCTGTGGTTGATCTCATAGTTAATTAAGTCTACAAGCCCCTCCAGATTCTAGACCCCCACTAACTACCTACACCTGTGGAACAATGAACACTGAGGCATCGTCCGAGACCACACTCAATCATTATACAAAGAGCAAGTCAACTTACATTAAGTTTATTCTACCCTTGAGAATATAGAACTGAAATGAACATCCTGATAGAAGAATCTATTTACACAAATAGAAGATAGAGTAGAGATAGACTCAGAGATGTAGGTATCTTCATCGAGTTGAGAAGTAGATTGGATGCAGATGTCCCGTCCAGTCTGTCCGCCACTCACCCGGCTTCCTTCCAGTGAGATGACTAGAACCTTGGAGACCACTCTGTCTCCAGAGCGTGGATCCACAACACTAGAGTCACTGCTGGACCACACTTCACTGGACCAACTGCATCTATATCACTCCCACGGAGTCACTGTTCATACAGTTCTCGCACAATACCAGTTGGGAGACAATCCTCCTGGACTTGACTCCAAGTAGTCGTTACTTCGAAGAACTTAACGAATCACTGACCAAGCTAATGGTCTGTCACTCCTTACACAGTCTTACTGCAGAACCGCTATGGTATTGACCAATTTAATGGTCCCTTTATCACAGCACCGGAACATGAATGGAAAAGTGTCACGGCCAATTCAATGGTCTCTTACAGTCACACTGCTTGTAGAATCAGATATGGCTACTAAAATGTTACTGAGTTCTTGGATAACACAGTTGATAATCTTGATACTGCAACAGTACATTAATAGAATCAGACATCTATTTCACGGCAACAATTCAGGTTGGACTATAATCCCATAGTCCCTTCCACCGGGTTACCTCGACACATGTCACTACTTGGTGAAGTTCTTCTCAAGACCTGCCGCTAGAGCTGTCCAAAGAACCATTCAAGTGTCTGAAGATCAGTTACTTCTGCGTTTAGGCAGAACCCCCGTCACTAGACGGACCGGCGTTCCCTGTCGTTGAGCATGATTACTCAACATGCTGAACTGTTCATCACAAAACAGAGTGTCGTCTATTTATCAGAACAATCACAAACCAACACTTCTCACACGGGCACCTTCAGGGTGTTGTATGTCTTGAGGCAACCTTCACTCATGGTGAATCAATATTGGGTACCTGATGTGGTTGAGTCTGGCGTGATAAGTAAAGAACTGAACCCTTCGCTCTGTCACACGAAGTGGTTTCCTGCCAACAACATTATAGTTGACTGGTTCCTCAACAGGCAACTCCTGAAAAGGAAGAGCGACCGGTGAGAGTATACTGGCCCAAACATAAGTCCACATGCATCCTACCAATACCTACTCAACCCTCAGTCATGCTACTTAGTTATGCATATAACTAAAGCATTATCTCTATATGGAGAGTAGTATAGCATGGGTTCACAAATGTCAGCTGGCCTCACAGAACAGCCCGTCAAACAGAGCAAGAAATCAGAATGACGAGTCTGATCTTTGGTCTCACCTCTCCCTAATCATCTACCAGTCGTCGCTAACGTCAGTAGTGATACAAGGCTGTTATTTTAGTTCTAAGTTAATCGAACTAAACATAGGTAAAGAGTCCCTAGACTCGGTCCTAACATCATCAATGTACATTAAGAAACATAAGCTGGATCAATATCCCATCCCTCGGGATATAGGAATAGGACATGATCACATCCACTATGTACACAAGCCTGTTTGCTGGTGGGACCACCTGCCCCTGCCCTAGCAAACTCTTCTTATCAGACTCTGCCTTAGAGTCAAGAAGCCTTCTTGAGAATACATGTTCCCCACATGTTCCAAGGGAAATCTTCCAGTTCTGTCCTCCCCAAGTGGGTTAGCCTTGGCATGGATGGAACTTCATCGTTGGCTTGGCCTACCAACACATACTTTCATAACTTGCTTTCACATCCCCCATATTCTATATTTCCCCAGTCTCATACAGCCTCCTTGCATTCTTCCATACTTCCAGCACCTGAGCATTCACTCGCACTAGCGCCAGTACGAAAGAAACAGGATAGCTGAGACAAGATTTTAGAACGCACATTTATATCGCGACGGCACGCAGTGTTATCTCGCGACGACCTATTCGGCGTTCGGACTTACTCCAGGAAGTATCACATGCCATGATCTAATATATATGCACACAATGTCCCATCATATATATATATATAAATATAGCACCAAAGCAACTTACCTTGACACAGAAATCCGCTGTTCCACACAATGAATTCACTATTAAGTTATTACACCATAGTTACATCATTCCTGGTGGCACAGCACTAAGTTCTTCCTTTACTTAGTAACTAAGCACCATTTTTGTCTGAAACTCCACCTACCAACTTACCTGGGTTTCTAACCGTTCTTCGGGCATCAGCAACTGCCTGAACTAATCTAGGTTTCCAGCCGGCACAAGTAACTAGGTTTTATTCTAACACATCAACCTAATAGATGTAACGATTGTCAAAATATGGTACACCTATTTGGAACCCAAATCGCCTACATCACAATACGGCGTTTCTAACAGCTGTTTCGCGAGCACACGGTAAACAAACACGATTCGCCATCAACTGCGTTATCGATCGGTTTGCTAATTAGTATGCAAGGACATCCGCATAGGTAATGAGGTTAGAACAATGGCGTGTGGAACACACGTACAAAGTTAAATGATTTAAACAATTATCTACCTGTATTGGACAACCAGACCTCCAGACAGCTCCGAACTGTTTCAAGGGCTTCTCAGCTTCCTTGCTCTAACAGTCAGCCGCATAATGGTTGATGGGAGACGCACACAAAACGGCTCACATTCGGCCTGCGTCTATTCTGTGGCAACGACAGTAAGTGAATGACTGATTTAGCCACATTCCCGCTTCGTGCCAACTCAATGCGCACTAGAAGCGAGTGCTTCTCGAGAAAAGATACTTTCTCGGGGAAAACCGTCATTCCCCGCCTAGAGTTTCTAGATCTCTCTGCACGAGAATTTAGAGCGATACCCAGCATCACGGGTTACTCGAATTTCGGTGTTTCGAGAATATTCTAGATCGTAAGTCCTTCATCGGCTTCCCTCAGTCTATTCTTAGCTGGGAAAGTCCCCGATGACGCGCCAAAATAGTGCGGAATCTTGACGACCCAAGACAGATAATCGCGTTTTGTCACAACATCTCAGTCTTCCCCTTGGTATCTTCCTTACGATTTTGCCAGCCGTCACCAAGTTCTCCAAGTAATTTTTTTTCATAACATGCCCAAAAATGTTTGACTCTCTATTTTAATGTCTCTAATCAGTTTACGATCTTCATTTGTTTCTTGAATGACTTGTTCATTGTTTTTTCTGTCTGTCCATGGTATTCTTTGCATTTTCCTCATAAACCAAATTTCCACAGCCATCAATTGTTTTTTCAGCTTCACTGCTTATTGTCCACGCTTCACATCCATACAAAAGTATAGGTTCTATGTAGCACTTCATCACTATTTTTCTCGTTTCAATTGACATCTTTTATTGGTCAGTATGATTTTTATCTTGCAAAAGGCTACCTTCGCAATGACAATTTTAGTTCTAATCTCTTCAAGGCATCTCCCATCAGATGTTATGACTGCGTCAAGACAACTGTGTCTATTCCCTTGCTTAAGAATATTTCCATTTACTCGTATATCACATTGTGGTATTTACGTCTTCCCAGTGACGACCATAATCAGTGTCTTCTTAATATTCAGTTCTAACCCTAGTTGTTCACAGTGTGCAACAACATCATCTACTAAACTTTGCAGGCCCTGTTCATTGTCTGCAATCAAGACTGTATCATCTGCATATCTAATTTCGGTGATGGATCGTCCCCCGATATTCATTCCTTCCATACCTTCTATATTTCTAAGAATATTTTCACTGTACAGGGAAAACAGATCTGGAGACATTACACATCCCTGTCTCACACCTCTTTTAATAGGCTGCTATCGACCTACATCGTTATCCGTTCTGATGGCAGCTTATTGTTTCCAATATATGTTTTTTTTTACACGTCTAAGGCCTTTTCCTTCAATTTCTAGATCTTCAAGCATCCTTATCATGTCGACATGTCTCACTTTATCGAAAGACATTGTGTAGTCAATAAAGCAAAGGTGTAGATCTTTGTTTACTTCTATACAACGTTCAATTACTGTTCTCAGTATATACACGGCATTAAGTATGATCTTGCCTTGTACAAACCCACATTGTTCTTCTCCTATTTCGAGTTGTATTTTCTTCCTAACTCTTTGCATGATAATTCTCAGCAGAATCTTTGTGATGTGGCTCAGTATACTAATTGTTCGATGTTGATAGCATTTCAAGGCTCCTGATTTCTTCAGGATTGCAATTAATATAGAATTACATATTCCAGGAGGTATAACTCCAGTTTCGTATATTGCTTTCAGCAGTCTGGTGACTTCGTCTATTCCATATTCTTCTAAGGCATTGATCATTTCTATTGTGTCGTTATCTGTACCCGGGTCTTGCTAGTTTTCACATGGTTAAGTGCATTCCATCCTCAAAATTTATGATCCTTCATCGTTATTCCGATGATCACATTGTTCTTCTCTTGTATCATCATAAAAGTATTTCACATAATCTGACCATGCACGTAAAATCTGATCTTTTTCTATTGTGATTTTGCAATCTTTGGTTTTTAGGCAACACGCTGATGTGTGTGTTCATTTGTTAGTGATGTCATTAATTCTTGTGTGCATTAATTTATTTAATGTATATTTAATACCGATTTTTAATTGTCCTTTTTGTTTTTCAAGCATGGCACAAAATGGAGATGATGCAAAGAAGCTGGAGGCATCAACAGAAAGGGCCGAATTTGATGCCTTGTTTCTAGAACTTGTTGACGATGTAACAAAGAACGAGATACAGAACCCTGAAATAGCAGATGCGTTCATACGGTTCAAAGAGGTGATCATATATGTTCATTGAAAATTCTCTTGAAGACTGTGAGTTTGTACTTTTTACTTTTGAACATTGTAGATTACCTTTCTGAGCCCTTAAATGAGTTGCATCTCATCTATCGGATATACATTTACCAAACAACCATCTAAAATGTTATTGTGTTGTAAAGTTGTCCCTTGTGAAACCAATGGGGGAGCACGACCAGTTCTGAAACTATACATCTGGATTGAATTATGTTGGGATGTAACAGGTCAAGGTTCAGCACATAACATGTGGTTTAGCCGGGGCTAGTTCTCAGTTGGGAATGTTCCATCCACAGGGTTCAGGATCATCATTGTCGACAGACTTCCATCAAATATTACAGGAAAAAAAAATTGAAAAGATGTTAATTAAACTGTTAGAGATTGTTACGTCTATGCTTAACATTATCACCATCAAATGCCATGTCAGCTGCCGTTGGCCTTCTTGTCTTTGCATAGCTTTCGGTCAATGGTGCTCTAGATCACGCCTGCTGAAGATATTCCTTGACTTGAAGTCGCAAATTACAAGTACTCTGAAGGTGAGTCGGTTAGCCTGATGGCGAGGGACACTGTTATTAGAGAAAAGCTAATCCACACGCAAACTGCAGTCCAGCACTACTGGAAGTAGTGTGTATGGACTACGCTTGAGTTCAAAGCGAGCGAGCGCAAACAAAAACAAAACAAAAATTCCATCTTCTTAGTTCTTCAAACATCATTGCTCTTGGTCTGCCTCTGCCTCTTTCCGCACTGATCTTTCCAGTTGACACGAAATTCTCCAAGTCTCTCATCTCATGACATCACCAAAGACTTATGTTTGTATCATTCTTATAGTTGTATACAATGTTCAGGTTTCTTGAGCCTCTTTCGGGCAATTATTGTTAGTTTCTCTAACAATCCAAGGTATTCGCAACATTCGTCCCAGGAACCACATCCCCGTTGCTTCCAAGATGTGTATATAATTTGTTCATTACGTTCCATGATTCGCTGTCATACTGCAAAAAAATTTATATGTAACCTTTCAGCACACTCTTTCTACGTTCATTCAGTAGCATTCCCTTGCGGAACCTCGCACCCATAACAACTGTGCGGAAAACTTCTTGTTCATAAGCAAGATATCCCGTGTCCGAAATACCCATCTGCAGATCATCCGCCACATACTTGAGGCTGGTGCATAAAGTTTTCTCCTTATCCAGCACTAAAGTACCATCTCCGTGGGGACTGTGTTGTGAGAATTCATTTCCCCACCCCATTGTCAGAAATCATCGGTGTCAACAAGACCGGTGCTGAAACTTTACATCAGCAACGTGAGGTAATAGAATGACAAAGAATGCAAGGGAGTCATCTTTCAGCATTGCTGATACGGTCTGGCTGAGATTAGATCTGGATTGCTAATGTTTCCTCTACGGAATTTACACATATCATTGTTATCAGACTCTTAACAACAAACTCCGAGAAATATAAACATGATTACAGTTATTGATACATGTTTGGGCTTAATTTGTAATTGATTTAGTTACATCATGTTAAAATAAAAATAGTTTCTCGTGCTATGTCAATTGTGCACAAATATAGCATGAAATAACATATGAAATAAAAAAGAAGGAACGATTTTTCCTTTTGTAAGTGTACAATTACATTACGGTGACCTAATTTTTGTCAACAGGTTTTACTTTATAATGTGCCCTTTGGGAGGAACATGAGAGGAGTGTCAGTTGTGACAACGTACAAGTATTTAGTTTCTGGGGCATCTGATGCAGATTTGAAAATTGCCCGTGTTCTAGGCTGGTGTACAGAATTGGTAAAGGATATTTGTTTTATTTGTCATGAATTGTGTATCCTAATTTATAATAATATTGGTTATTGTTTTCTCTGTATATTATATCATTCTTCTGTATCTTTACACAAGTTTATATTAATGTATTTTATCTACTAGACATTGAATAGACTTACCCAGTTATTTTGAATTTCTTGTTAGCCCGATTTATCATATGTGTCAGCACAACGGAAATAAATTTTTAATTCATCTTTCCTTTTCTATTGTTAGCTTTCTTTATCTATGTCCTGACACACATGCACTCATTCATTGTCTCCTCAATTGGTGTTTGTCCATCAAGAATGATATGGAGCATTCATTTTATCCAGAGGGGTTAAATGTTTGGCGCCGAGAGTTCTAAGCTGGTGTCGTGTATCCGTTTAAAGTGTCGTCCCTGGAGTGAGGGGAATCAACACCCACATTATATTTTAACCCCTTATCATTATCCTGGAGAATCCACTAGATTCCGTCCACCACACTCCCTCAGTTTATGGACACCTCTTTCTCTCTCTCTATCACTACTGGATCATGCCCCCTCTCATTCTTCCCCAACGCAACATACTCAACAACTCTAGCTTCTAAAAATTAATAACAATTAATTTATTAAAAGAAAAGTGTAATGTATGTGCGAAGTGTATGCGAAGAATGTGTGTCGTATACTATAATGTGCGTAGAGTCAGACCAGCAGATCAGTAGCCACGTCAGATCATCCTAGCAAGGTCACACCACAGCACACTATCTC
The DNA here is from genome assembly GCA_014155875.1 of Cepaea nemoralis. Lineage (NCBI taxonomy): Eukaryota > Metazoa > Mollusca > Gastropoda > Stylommatophora > Helicidae > Cepaea > Cepaea nemoralis. Next base: position 398,716 of record JACEFZ010002374.1, read on the forward strand.
AGCACACAAAGACCTCACCGAGCGATGTGTCTCTCCTGCCAGACGCTGACTTTCTTCGGTAGCTACTTGGTAATCCATATACATGATCATCCGAAATAGATTCAGTCTATAGTTTCACACTGATCATGGATCGGTTACACACTGCATACTATAGGTCCCTATAGTTCTTAAATGTACCAATCTCTGTACTGGGAAAATAGGTATCACTGTTACTGGTAACACACTTGATTCTATCTCTTGTCTAGATTGTCACAGACACAATGTCTCTTGTAATATTCCACTGGAATCTACAACTCCATGTGAATGCTACGTTTAGTGTTCCTTTTTAATCTTTAGTGTTCATTTGATATGTGGTGTAAAAACGAACCTCACCCATCCTAGGTGAACCTTATCACACAGGAATCGTTTATATGGTTTTGCTCAACTGAGCCATGTTCTGGTGGACCCTCCTGATCATGGGCCCAGCATAAACACTATTGTATAAACGTTCTTCTCGGAAGTTATTCATCTTAGTAAAACATTTACTGTTCATCTTGTGTTCTTCCTACCCGGAGTAGAACTTCATCAAAACCAGTGTAGAGCTTCCTCGTAACTGGCGGGGAACCTGTTAGAGAAATAACACACCTGGTGAGAGCACTAGTCACTGATCCTACTAGCTGAGTGTAGGCCTACGGCCTCGCTCAGATATTTATCAGCGAACTAAACTCTGTCATGGAGCAGAGGAGCTCATCACCTTGGTCCGAATCAGGATAAGACAAGGAAAGACCAATATACCGAGTGCAGAACCCCAGTAGGCACCCCACTGGAAGATCCCACCATTGGACATTTCCCCTATCTCCCAACCCATCCTCAATCTCTCCAAATATCACCCCACTACACTATTCTCACTAGCAGAGCTAATTCTCACTTCACTACCCTATTCTCAACTAGCAGAGCCAATTACCATATCACCCTAGCTAGTTTTTACCATGCAGCTGTCTACAGTCGCCGACACTCTTTTACTACTTAACCACAGCGCAACACACTACGTTAAAGTCCTAAACTCTAACTATTACCAGTCTATCCCACATTAATTATACCTAAATACAATCTATGGAGTACCTTATGCAACACTGCTTTTCTCCTGAATCACATCTACATTTTGCCATGACAGGCACGTGTATATTAAATTTAATTAATCCCGCACACGGTAGATGTTCTCCAAATTCATACAGAGCCAGCGAAAACACCGTCCGTCTTAGGCCAACTCTCTTGTTTACAATCGCTGTAACAAGTTTGGTTTTTTCAAACAGTCTTGGATTGTTCTAGTGACTTCTTTTGATGTCAACACCAGATGGTCCCAAGGGCAGACAATCGGTTTCCAACCTCACAAGAATATTTCTCTCCCCCTTGTTCAACCAACTCACCAGTCCCCTGTTTCGACAACCAAAACAAGCCAGCGCGTTTCCTGCATTCTCCCGATCGGGCCGCAACAACATGCCGACATTTCGTTTGATGTAGAAGAATTCTCAAGGACTCCAGACTGTTTTGTTCTCATCGCCTCCAGTAATAAACAACCTAGGGCTGTGAATCAGACTGTCTTTGTTATCTGTATCATCTGATTGTTAAATTACAGTGGGTTCGAGACAGCTGGCTAGTAAGGCCTATTTTGGCTCGAAATGTTCTTTGACAATGTGGACAAAGAATGCTTGACTTTCCAGGAGGAGGATCTCCTGCAGTGGTTTTTCTGTCCAGCCTTTTATTTCACAGCTCTTGCAGTCCCGTTTGCTTCACAAGTGACTACTTCCTTGCGTTCTTTGGCAGCAGTCTCCCATGTTTCATGATGAATTCCAAAAGGTTTTAGTGAGATCTTCAGTGTGTCTTTAAAGTTTCCTCTGGCCGCCATGGGAGCGTTTACCACAGCGCAGCTGGCCGTAAAAAGAATTCGTCTTCGGAGCCTGTGACCTGGTATGCGAGTCGAGTGACCAGCTCAGCAGATCAGATTGTTCATTAGTAAAGAGTGGATACTGGGCATGGACGCTCTTTCTAGGACTTCATTGTCTGGGATCTGGTCTTGCCATGTACTCTTCAATAGTTTGCTAAATTAGACAGTTGTGTGGAAGTGGTTTAATTTCCTAGCGTGTCGTTGGTAAACAGTCCATATTTCACAAGCATGTAGCAGTGTGGATAATACAACTGCTTTTATAGACTTTCGGATTGGTTTTGCAGGCTTATTCCATTTATGTCCCACGCATTCTCTTACTGTCTGCCAAAGGCTGCGCTGCCTTGGAGATTCTTGCATTCACTTCTTCATCAATTGTGGCAGCTTAGGACACAGTGCTGCCAAGACAGGTGAATTTGTTTTCAACACTTAGTTTATGACCATTCACTTTGATATTCGGCATGGTGTGATTAATCCCTGGGGCTGGCTGGTACATAACCACAGTCTTCTCCAAGTTTATATTGTGCCCAAAGTTGGTACAGACATATGAGAAAGCTGAAACTTTGTGTTGCATGTCTGCCTCTGAGTTTGTACATTGAGCGCAATCGTCAGCAAACAGGAGCTATCTGGCGATGTAGCTGGGAGTTTTGGTTTTAACTTTCAGCCTTCTGAGATTGAATAACTTTCCATCCATGCGGTAGTTAATCTCCATTCCAATGTCGTTGTTTTCGAAGGCATTAGTCAGCATAGCTTAAAACATGAGGTTGAACAGTGTTGGTGCTAGGACACATCCTTGCTTCACCCAATTAGTGACAGAAAGGGCTCAGACAGTTCACAATGTTCCTGTACTCTTGCCTGTATACCATCATGAAATAGCTGCACTATTTGGACACTCTTTCGTAGACAGCCATATTTCGCCATACTCTACCATTGTCCTTCTCTGCTCACTGTATCCAAAATCCTAGGTATGATCAATTACAGTGGAGAACATTTTGGAGTTCTGTTCCTGACATTTCTTTTGCAACTGCCTTACAGCGAAAATCATGTCAACAGTTCCCCGTTCTTTTCTAAAGCTACATTGACTCCCGGGAAGAAGATCTTGATCGAGATACACTGCGAGACGATTTAGAAGAATTCTGGCGAGTATCTTCCCTACAATTGAGAGCAAGGAGATATTTCGGTAGTTGTCACAGGCATGGCGGTTTCCTTTACTTTTGTAAAGGCGGACTAGTGACGCCTCCTTTACGTCTTGTGGCATGGTCTCGTTAACCCATATGTTTGTAAAGACTTGGTGCAGCTGTTCTATTAGAACCGGCCCACCTGCCATGTAGATCTCAGCTGGGATGGGGTCAGGACCAGGCGTCTTACCGCTGGAAAGTTGCTGGATAGCTTTGTTTATTTCCACTATGGTTGATAGGTCAGCAAGAGTATCATTAGTGGACCCAGGGTTTCCATATCAATGTTGTAGACTGTGTCATTGAGGGCTATCCACTCTTGTTTCCGCATCTTGTTTAGCTACGGCAGAAGCTTGGGACGGTCTTCCATCATATTTTCAAACGACAGCTGCATTGTCTTACTATTTAGACCGGTGACATTTGGTTATTAGTTTTTTTTTTGTTGCACTTTCATCACTTAAGGACGCCGTGGTTCTTTGATGTACATGTTTATGTTTGAGACAATGAGACGACGGTCTGTCCAACACTAGGCACCACACCGGCTCCTGACCATGACATAGTAAATGTGGTGCCAGTGTTTAGAGCGAGGGTACATCCACGATGACCTATTTCTCATGGGAACACTGAAAATTGTGTTGGTAATCAGGAGATCGTGTTCTGAAGGAGGAGTCCGTTGCTATAACAATTTCCATCTCCGTGCTTTCGAATAATGTCACTCCAATACATGCCTGCTTCGGCATTGAAATCCCCAAAGAGTTTGTCTCCTTTGAGAACAGATTCTAAGACATTGTGCAGGTCCTCACAGAACTTGTTCTTGACGGCATCTTCATTGGTCATAGTTTGTACGAAGACACTTACGATGGTTGCATGCTTCTTTCCTTTCAGCAGGGGTAACTTAATAGTCATAAGCCTGTCATTTATAGCCTTCGGAAATCAGCATGTTTGCCAAGCAGGCAAACCTTAATGGCAAAACCCAAACCGGACTAGTGTCTTTCTTCACTTTTCCTTTCACTCCACGAGAATGTGCAGTCGGCACCTAATTCACAGATTTGACTTTCTTCTGCAAGTCGTGTCTCGCAAAAGACGGCAATGTCGATACCTGCCCAACTCTCTCCCAATTAGTGCTGTTCGTCTCTCTTAGCCCGACGCGCTTTCTCTAGTAGCTTTAGTAGATTTTTTTAGTATACATTCCAAGATGGTTAAGGGAATATGGTCTGCTTTTGTTTACTTTACCTGTTTTTACTTTGGTTGTATTTCGACCGCAGTTATAGGGTATCCACCAACCGTGGCCAGCTGGTTAGGTAATGATGGAGCAAACAATGTTTAGGACACCTTTTCTAGCCCCCTCCCAGTGCTATAGAGGTGAGCAGTGCTTTCCTATGAAGGGTTGCTCAGTCGTTCAGTGGGGGTGGGGGGAGCTCCCGAACCCCATCGCTGCTCTGTTCAGCAGAAGCCGACTATATGGCCTAAGCCGCATGTGTGCAGGTCGGTGACTACGAATGCTATTTTCTCATCAATTACACATTAACAGTCTACTCGATTACTCACGCATTCACCATCTTCTCGATTACTCACACACTCACTCAGATACATACTTTTACCTGATTAACTCGTTCAGTCCCAGATGATCAAACCAGCTGCTGTCGAGTGCACAATCACAACTGCATAATGTTCACACAGACCAGATAGAGTTGCCTTGCAAGAAGCAAATATGTTGTGGGATTGATTAGTATGGCCTAATTAAATGAATGTGATACAATCACACATGCCACATTGATGGGTTAACGTGAAGAATGTCCAGTCACACATTGTGCGGATACACATAGAGCTCAGGATAGTGACAGAGGAGGAAGAGAACTACTCTGTTGTAAATTATAACATGCTTTCACAGTGTACAATCTGAGTACAAGCATTGTTCTATACTATTGGCAGTGGGAAAAATACTAAATAACTAGGCAACAACCAATATTCGTAAGGGAACTGTACATATTTGAAGGTGTTATAGAAAACACAGCTTCAAAGAAGGCAGAAACAGATACTCAAGAACCATGTTAACAATTATCTGACAGAGATAAAATTATACGCAGATAAATCTAAATTGCATGTGTAACATATAGAAATGTACAAACCAGTCTACTTTATTCTCCAGGATTGTTAGTTCCATGAGGGGAGCAATGTAGCAGTATGTCCTTTATGGCTTTTAGCTCCAAAACAATAGGGGAGTAACATTATGTCCTCCATAGCTTTTATAGTCATTTATACACTCAGTAGTAGTGTAGCAGTATCTCGTGCGGGATAGCCAACTTTAAACAGGAACATTGACTTGTATAGTCAATTATTCTTTCAGTAGTAGTGTAGCAGTATGTCCTCCATAGCTTGTGTAGTCATTTATTCATTCAGAAGTGTAGCAATATGTTCTCCATACTGTTAGCTAAATAACAGTAGTAGTGTAGCAGTGTGTCCTCCATAGTTGTTAGCTAAATAACAGTAGTGGTGTAGCAATATGTCCTCCATAGTTGTTAGCTAAAAACAAGTAGTAGTGTTGCATTATGTCCTCCATAGTTGTTAGCTAAAAACAAGTAGTAGTGTTGCATTATGTCCTCCATAGTTGTTAGCTAAAAACAAGTAGTAGTGTTGCATTATGTCCTCCATAGTTGTTAGCTAAAAACAAGTAGTAGTGTTGCATTATGTCCTCCATGGTTGTTAGCTAAAAACAAGTAGTAGTGTTGCATTATGTCCTCCATAGTTGTTAGCTAAAAACAAGTAGTAGTGTTGCATTATGTCCTCCATGGTTGTTAGCTAAAAACAAGTAGTAGTGTTGCATTATGTCCTCCATGGTTGTTAGCTAAAAACAAGTAGTAGTGTTGCATTATGTCCTCCATAGTTGTTAGCTAAAAACAAGTAGTAGTGTTGCATTATGTCCTCCATGGTTGTTAGCTAAAAACAAGTAGTAGTGTTGCATTATGTCCTCCATAGTTGTTAGCTAAAAACAAGTAGTAGTGTTGCATTATGTCCTCCATAGTTGTTAGCTAAAAACAAGTAGTAGTGTTGCATTATGTCCTCCATGGTTGTTAGCTAAAAACAAGTAGTAGTGTTGCATTATGTCCTCCATAGTTGTTAGCTAAAAACAAGTAGTAGTGTTGCATTATGTCCTCCATGGTTGTTAGCTAAAAACAAGTAGTAGTGTTGCATTATGTCCTCCATAGTTGTTAGCTAAAAACAAGTAGTAGTGTTGCATTATGTCCTCCATAGTTGTTAGCTAAAAACAAGTAGTAGTGTTGCATTATGTCCTCCATGGTTGTTAGCTAAAAACAAGTAGTAGTGTTGCATTATGTCCTCCATAGTTGTTAGCTAAAAACAAGTAGTAGTGTTGCATTATGTCCTCCATGGTTGTTAGCTAAAAACAAGTAGTAGTGTTGCATTATGTCCTCCATAGTTGTTAGCTAAAAACAAGTAGTAGTGTTGCATTATGTCCTCCATAGTTGTTAGCTAAAAACAAGTAGTAGTGTTGCATTATGTCCTCCATGGTTGTTAGCTAAAAACAAGTAGTAGTGTTGCATTATGTCCTCCATAGTTGTTAGCTAAAAAGCAGTAGAAGAATGGTAGTATGTTCTCTGGGACTGGCAGGTCCATGAGAGGAGCAGACTGGCAGAATATTCTCCATTGCTGTTAGCTTCTTGATTCAAGCAGAGTTGCAAGATGTTTTCCCAGAACGTTAGCTCTATGAGACTAACACCTACAGTACAATTACTAATGAGTGGATCTATTAACTCGATAAGAGAAGCAGCTTTGCAACATGATATAAAGGGCATTTTGCTGCATGACAGGATCGGTTTAGGGAATTAACCCACTACATCGCCGTCAGCGCAAGAAAGTTTCAGCGCCAGCGTTCGTAACCTGTCTTCGACGCTGAACTCTGCAGAGGTTAGTTTTAGAGAATAATAGTACATGATATATATATATATATATATATATATATATATATATATATATATATATATATATATATATATATATATATTGTAATATTTCTCTAAAACTAATATATATATACATATATATGTATATATCTAGATGTGAACTAAAAGCTTATGCTCTCGTCTTAATAAACATAGCGGCATTTCTTTAACACTTCCTGCCCCCCGAGCGTCACATTATAGAATTTGACACTACGTGGTAGCATGATGAGATGAGGTGATCGTCTCCTTTTCTCACAATAAGATTTGTATAGAGAAAATCTAGGATCAATTTGATTCCTCCGTGGTCTCATGTAGGCATAACAATCTCAGTTGAGAATGAACCTAGACTACTGTGTTGGTAATTAATTAAATGCTTGCATATCCTTTACACGACATCGCTGTCAACATCAGCATCTTTCAGCTGATTGTTGATTTCTTGGCAAGATTACGCTCAGTAGTTTGCCATTGCTTTCTGAGCGACCGGCTCACATACCCCATAAGTTACCGACGCGCTTAGAACCACTACTGATTCTCGCCGTCGTCACGTTACTCTCGAGAGTATACGGGATTACGGAGACAGTCGCTAACTTCTAAGCCATGGAGACCGGCACTGTGTTGGTAAGCCAGGATAAGAATACAGTGTGTTGGACGTAATGTAACACATGGAGCTAAAGCTACAGATAATTGATCATGACGATAATTTTTGTTTTGTGTATTATTTCTTATTGTTGATTATTATGATAGGTGCTGCTTTAGCATAAATGATTGTTGAAATGACTGTTCTTGAAATGATTGTTGTTTTCTTTCTTTCTTTATTTATTTTTTATAATATGAAAACACAGCTGAACGCATTTTTCCTGGTTGTTGATGATATAATGGATAATTCACTGAACCGCAGATGCAAGACATGTTGGTATAGAAAGGTCGGTATCTAATGATTAATATTTTATTGTTTTGTGCCAACTTGACAATGTTCAGTTAAAACCAAGCTGCAGTTTTATGTCATGCATTGCTACAAGATGTGTCAGGTACGGTAAACATGTGGTGAAAAATTAACTGAAACTATTTACCGCTGTGGATTCTGCATGTGAATAGTCAAGCAAATCCATTTACACATCCATTTACAAGTGTCACAATGTTAGATGTTACCGGTTCTGTGGACTGTTAGTGCTCTGCATGTAATTAAGACTCAGGGGTATGATGTTTGGTGAATACAGTGATCGCCACACACGATAACAATTTCAGAAATAACACACTCATCAGCAACTGCGTCAGTATTTATAAAGCAAGATCATACAAAACATGAATCCACAAGTTGTATGGGTGTTGCAGAATATTCTGCAGGATGCATTCCAGGTCTGATATGCAATCTGAGATCCAGAGATTTCGTTTCCCCTATTCTGTCATTTGTCATTTGATAGTCTACGTCTAAGTTTCCTGTAGTACTTGGCCATTGGTGCTCTGTAGAGCACCTTCTTGTGGTAGTGGTGTTATATGGTAAAAACCAGTGTCCATCCATCATGGGCCATGCCGGAAAGCTTGTGCGGTCATGACTCGCTACTTCACCCGATCACCAGAGTCGTGGATCAGCTCAGTATTCCTGTCTCGACCATGCCATGTGGCCAAGCCATCCAGGTATTTACTTTTCGGTCGTCCCCTTGGTCTGTTCCCTTCGATCTTGCCAGTTGTCACCAAGTTCTCCAGTTCATTTCTTCTCATAACATGTTCAAAATATTTTGACTGTCTACGTCTAATTTCTCTAATCAGTTTACGATTTTCATTTGTTTCCTGTAGTACTTGGTCATTGGTTTTTCTGTTTGTTCATGGTATTCCTTGCATTCTCCTCAGAAACCACATTTCTACAGCCATCAGATGTTGTTCAGCTTGACTGCACATTGTTCAAGCTTCACATCCATACAAAAGTGCAGGTTCTATGTAGCACCTCAACACTTCGTTTTCTCGTTTCAAGTGACATCATTTTATTGGTCAGTATGTTTTTCATCTTGCTAAAGGCTACTTTCGCCATTGCGATTCTTGTTCTAATCTCTTCAAGGCATCTCCCATCAGTTGTTATGACTGTTCCGAGATAATTGTACCGATTCACTTGTTGAAGAATATTCCCATTTTCTAGTATATTACATTGTGGTATTTCTTTCTTCCTAGTGACGACCATAATCTGTGTCTTTTTACAATTTAATTCTAACCCCAGTTGTTCATTGCGTGCAACAACCGCATCTACTAATTGTTGCAGGTCCTGTTCATTGTCTGCAATCAAGACTATATCATCTGCATATCTAATGTTATTGATGTATCGTCCCCCAATGTTGATTCATTTGTTATCTTCTATATTTCTGAAAATATTTTCACTGTCCAAGGAAAAAAGATCTGGAGACATTGCATATCCCTGTCTCACACCTCTTTTAATAGGCTGGTATTGTCCCAGTTCAGTATCAATCATTATGGCAGCTTGTTGTTTCCAACATGTTTTTATGTCTAATGTCTTTCCCATCAATTTGTAGATCTGCAAGCATATCCACCATGCGGACATGTCTTACTCTATCAAAAGACTTTGGTAGTCAATAAAGCAAAGATGTATATCTTTGTTTACTTCTATAATACGTTCAATAACTTATCGCAGCATATACACATTATAATAGTCATTAGTCATTATGATTGGCCTAATTACAGATCACAAAACCAGTCAACGTGCTGTATTTTCATGTCTTATGTTAGGATTGCTGTTCTCTCTGGCCGAGGGGTTACACCACTTTCTCTGTAATCCCATTTATCACGCAGAGTCTCGTAGCGGGCGAGAACTGGGAGCGGTTCGTCCCCCGCTGGTGACTTGCGGGATAACTGAGCCGGCCGCTCAGAGAGCAATGGCAAACTACTGAGCGTAATCTTGCCAAGAAATCAACAGAAAACTGAAAGATGCTGCTGTTGACAGCGATGTGCTGTAAAAGGATATGCGAATTTTAAAAATATATGTTAGGATTGCGGCTATATGATTTCTTAAGTCATGATTCATCGTTCCTCTTTGAGCCATACCATTGTAATGGCTGGTTGGTGGATCTCCTGCAGGACTGGGTTTTAACTCTTAAAGTCTGATGGAATGGCGCTTAGGTTGTGTGAGTCCTGAAAATGGCTTTCATCTGTCAGAGTGAGGTTGGTGTAAAGTATTTCCTACGTATTCTGTATTGCAGAGCTCCCATTTCCCCCTGAATCCCAGAAACCAGTTGGGTGTTCATGATCGGTACATCGACTTCAGGTGTGCAGAGAGATATATCAAGGTGTGACCTGGTCATGGTTCAACATATTATATATGTACTAGCTGGAAATAGGCCTGCGTTGGTGATGTTTCCTACAACAGCTTTAGGTATTTCATCATAAACAGGTCAAAATCCAATTCCAAGAGAGAAATACTAGTAATATAAAAGTAAAGGAACCCTATGCACATGCAAAGGTATTTGAAGTATTGTCTTAGGGGCTGCATGGTTAGCGTCAGGTCGATTATCTGTACTTTTCCATTAAATTGACTGGTATCATTTTCATGAGGCTGAATTTAGCATAACAATTTTACTGAAAGATTTAAAAAAAAACTCTCACTCATATGGAGAAATGGAAATTGGACCCTTCTTCTTCTTCCTTCTCCTTCTCCTTCTTCTTCTTCTTCTTCTTCTTCTTCTTCTTCTTCTTCTTCTTCTTCTTCTTCTTGCTCTTCTTCTTCTTCTTCTTCTTCTTCTTCTTCTTCTTCTTCTTCTTCTTCTTCTTCTTCTTCTTCTTCTTCTTCTTCTTCTTCTTCTTCTTCTTCTTCTTCTTCTTCTTCTTCTTCTTCTTCTTCTTTATCGTCTTCTTCTTCTTCTTTTTCTTCTTATTCTTCTTCTTCTTCTTCTTCTTCTTCTTCTTCTTCTTCTTCTTCTTCTTCTTCTTCTTCTTCTTCTTCTTCTTCTTCTTCTTCTTCTTCTTCTTCTTCTTCTTCTTCTTCTTCTTCTTCTTCTTCTTCTTCTTCGTCTTCTTCGTCTTCTTCGTCTTCTTCTTCTTCTTCTTCTTCTTCTTCTTCCTCTTCTGTCTTCTGTCTTCTGGCTTCTACCTTCTGCCTTCTGTCTTCTGTCTTCTGCCTTCTGCCTTCTGCCTTCTGCCTTCTGCCTTCCGCCTTCGCCTTCTTCTGCTGCTGCTGCTGATTCTTCTTCTTCTTCTTCTTCTTCTTCTTCTTCTTCTTCTTCTTCTTCTTCTTCTTCTTCTTCTTCTTCTTCTTCTTCTGCTTCTTCTGCTTCTTCTGCTTCGTCTCCTCCTCCTCCTCCTCCTCCTCCACCTCCTCCTCCTCCACCTCCTCCTCCTCTTACCTTTTTATCCTTCTGCTGTTGCCGCGAAGCGTCGCTACGAGGAGGCAGATGTAATTTTCTATATTTCGCCTGTCTTGTTGCTTATTATTTGTTTTTTTTTTTTTGCTTTCTGAATGACCGGCACCTATACCTTTTTGGAAAAAAAAGGCTAACACCGCTGTGTTTCCAACACGTGTATATGGGATTACGAATCACGTCTGTAACCCCTTCACCATGTAGGTGTTACTGTCATATTTGATTTCTACAATGTATCTTTTACTGAATCTAGCCAAGTCTTTCTCGGCGTCTTCTCGCTTTGCATCCCGATGTTTCCACTAAGAACGCTCTTGCCGCTGGTTGATCTTGTTCCATTCTAACTAAACATCCAAACCATTTACTTCGTGCGTGTTCTATAAAGTCAGTAATAAATATTATCTGTACACTTCTTAGTTTCTCATTTGTCTTTCTATCTCTTCTTGATTCTCCTGCTGCGTTTCTAATGCAACTCAGCCGACATGATGTGAATCTACGCATGTGTGTTTCAACTACTCTCCATATTTGGCATTTCGTTTGGGCGAATAAAGCATTAGTCAGCTTCTTGTTTATATGCATGTTGATATTTGGATTTTAGTAAAAAGATGGAGAAATTATAATTGAAAATATCGGCATATTAAACAGATGGACAGAATACACAGAAGAGTTATTCTGGAACAGAAGGTCAGTCAACAAACATTGTATACTACTAAAAATGGACCAAATATATTAAGGAAAGAGAATTAAAGGATGCTGGACCTGACAAGGTAGCAACGGAGGTGAAAAACATCCTTATCCAGCTTTGGCATTGATACTATCATAGAATTATGTAGTAATTATATATATAATGGCTGCATTCCCAAGGATTTGATAACATCCACTTTCATCACACTACCCAAGAAGTCAAGAGCTGTTGATTGCGAAGATTACAGAACAGTTAGCTTAATGAATCATATAACTAAGATATTATTTCAAGGCCATACGAGAAAGAATTCAAAATAAAATAGATGAGGTAGTAGCTGAAGAAAAAATTGGGTTCTGCAAAAACAGCGGCACCAAAGAAGCAATAATCTGTTTGAGGATGTTAATTGAAAAAGACATAAAAGTTCAGAAAAAAATAGATATTTTTGTTTTATAGATTGCAAGAAAGCTTTAGATACAATGCAACGCGAGATACTAATTAATTACATGCCTTCAAGACATGAGAGTAGACGGAAAGGACATCAGACTTATTAGTAACTTGTACTGGGCACAAGTGGCATCAATTAGATGCGGAAATAATTATTCGTCGCCCATAGAGATACAAAGAGGAGTGCGGCAGAGATCCGTGTTGTCCCCAAACCTCTTCAACCTATTCACATAAAGCATTTTTAAACAAGTCGAAATGCCTGGACTTAACATCAATGGAATAATCCTAAATAATCTTAGATATGCTGACGATACACGTTACTAGCAGAAAGCGAGCTAGACTTACAAAACCTAGTGGAACAAGTAAACAGGCATAGTACAGAATGTGGTTTAGATATTAACATCCTAAAAACGAAAACTATGATACTTAGCAATGGAAAGGAAAGGTCTTCAATGAACATCATAGTAAATGGAGAGATATCTAGAACAAGTAACAAGTTTCTCCTAATTGGACATGTAATACAGATGATGACAGGAGTGAAATAGAAATCAGAAAGAGAATAGGAATGGCCAAAAATACTTTCAACGGCATGCAGTCAGAATTAACATCTAGAGAGATTAATAATGAGAATTGTCAAATATTACGTATATTCAACACTATTGTATGTCATGGAAGCCTGTACATTGAATAATCAACTAGAGAGTCGAATAGATGTCCTGTAGATGTGGATATACAGAAGAATATGTCATATTTCATGGAAACAAAAACAATCAAATACAGAGGTTCTAGAAAAATTGCGAATGAAAAGAGAGTTAATAAAAGAAATAAAAAATTGGCAAGTGAAATGTTTCGGCCACGTTGAAAGACATAACACTCATAAAAACCATACTGGAGGGCAAGGTTGAGGGCAAGCGAGCAAGAGGTAGACAACGATACAAGTGGGAAAATAGCATCAAGAGATGGACGAACATCAGTCTTATAGAATGTACAGTCATGGCGAGAGACAGACAGTGTTGAAGATCCATTACAGCCGACCTTCATTGTGGAGACGGCACCTGATTGATTGATTATATCTTTGTTGTTGGAGCTTTACTGCTACTCTAACTTCCGGTTATAGGATATTTGGTTCACTAAATTCTACATTGGAAGAATTAAATTGAATCATCACTGCAGTTGTTGTTGGTTGATGTAATAGATCTTAAAGATATGTCTCCCATCTCGCTTTTTTCAATCAATCAATCATGTGCCATGCCGGAAAGCATGGGCGGTCATTATCGCCATTTCACTCGATCACCAGAGTCGTGGATCAGCTCAGTGTTCCTGTCTCGTCTATGACATGTGGCCAATCCATCCAGGTATTTTCCTCTCGGTCTTGCGCTTGGTCTGTTCCATTCGATCTTGCCAGTTGTCACCAAGTTCTCTAATCCATTTCTTCTCATAACATGTCCAAACAATTTCGACTGTCTGCGTCTAATTTCTCTAATCAATTTACGATTGTCATTTGTCTCCTGTAGTATGAAGTATTTGTGCTGCATCTCTTATACCCATAGCTGTAATAATTCGAAGAATTGCATAGGAGTTATTGTAGAGAGTTCATATAGAATATTTCCTACATAGTTCATGGTTCTTCTCTTGATTATTTTATACTTTTCTCAGCAACACGTCTGGCCTGTTAGTACAGGACATAGTCATCATCATCTCTAGTACAGGACATAGTCATCATCATTTCTTGTTCGTATCCTTTTCTTAAACGGCTCTTCTTTTCTTTTATTGCATCTTTGCTTGCTCTTCCACCATATTGTTATTGAGTTTCCTTATCCTCCAAACCCCCCCCCCCCCCAACCCATCTTTTTTTAATAACGCCGCATTTGCTTTCTAATATTTTCAGTAGTCATTTTTAAATAATGGGAACTTTCTTCGAAGTGTTACTAGTTTTATCTTTGTTGGTCGAATGATGTTTCCATATCTTGTTTAAAACTTTGTTTTATATCTTCAAGTTCTATTTTCTTTGCATTGATTACTTATGAGGTCGCTGTGGGAGGTATGTATTGGCAAAATATTTATCTGAGGTATAACAAGATTGGTCTTCTCTACTGGTAAAAATTGAACGCTGACAACTTCACTTGTGTAGCTTGAAACACATCTTATATACAAACAAATAAAAACCTTGTGGAAGTTTAACGTATTTATTAGTATGTACACTGGACATAACATGTCTTGAAGCAAATACAGCATGCAGGTGTATAAAAGTTTTTAAGGATACACATTTTTTCAGGAGAACGTTGGCTTTACAGCAATAAATGATTCCTTCTTTCTGGAGTGCTGCATTTATAGCCTGCTGAGGAAATACATAAAAGATAAACCCTACTATTTGACCATTATGGAGTTGTTTAGGCAGGTAATATTTCAATCTTTTCTTAAATTATTTCCATAAATAGATTATTTTCAGTTATATATAAACTGATTACATATTTAAATGTGTTATGTAGTAACCATAATCTGATAAGTTAAGGGTTCTTATTTAAACAAAGAAACCATAAACAATAGTTTGTGCAGTTTATTGGCTGCCATATGTCGTTGCATCTCGCCAGACACATACTGCAGCTCCATATAGCATATGGAGTGAATAGATGATAATCACAGATACACAAAACAGTCGCTCTGTCCTCACAACAGGGGTTTAGAATATCTGAATAATCGTGTATTCTTCTGCGAATACAATGAACAAAACCCCTTTGCTTTGTTGACTTTATATCCGCAATTAAGCAGCTACTGGGTGATGTAAAAGGTTTGATTCGTATGGTCTGTCGACTACACGGATGTTTCCATAAGATTAATTAGCTCTCTTTTCCGTCTATACTGGCAAATGTTCGGCTACTATGTATGCTAATACTCATGTCGATGTATCAGTGTAAGGTATTTGACACGCAGACTTGAATTGATTAATGCAGAGTGCTTTGCTTTAGTGTACGGTGATGAAGAATAGTGATGTTGATGTCGATATTTTACTATGTCTCGTTTTTCTTTAGAGCCAGCTCTAATACAGTAAACCTAAACTCACTAGTAAAATATATGCCCTGACTCAACGAGTAAATTACACGTCATGTTTCCACCAATTAAATTATATGACTTCACTCCGCCAGTAAATTGTATGTCCTGACTCCACCGGTAAATTATTTGTTCTGGCTCCATCAGTAATAGTTATGCCTTGATTCCTCAAACAAATAGCGTATTCTTCCTTCACTAGCACATTACACAGTATTGCTGCGCCAGTAAATTACACACAGTAAAAACATGTGATGTCTCCACAGTAAATTACACATCATGGCTCCACCAGTAAACTACAATGCATTGCTCCACCAGTAAATTACACATCATTGCTCCACCAGTAAATTACACATCATTGCTCCACCAGTAAATTACACATCATTGCTCCACCAGTAAATTACACATCATTGCTCCACCAGTAAATTACACATCATTGCTCCACCAGTAAATTACAGTGCATTGCTCCACCAGTAAATTACACATCATGGCTCCAAGAGTAAATTACAATGCATTAGCTCCACCAGTAAATTACACATCATTGCTCCACCAGTAAATTATACATCATTGCTCCACTAGTAAATTACAATGCATTACTCCACCAGTAAATTACACATCATTGCTCAACCAGTAAATTACAATGCATGGCCACCAGTACATTACACCTCATTGCTCCACCAGTAAATTACACATCATTGCTCCACCAGTAAATTACAATGTATTGCTCCACCAGTAAATTACTCATCATTGCTCCACCAGTAAATTACACATCATTGCTCCACCAGTAAATTACACATCATTGCTCCACCAGTAAATTACACATCATTGCTCCACCAGTAAATTACACATCATTGCTCCACCAGTAAATTACACATTGCTCCACCAATAAATTATACATTATTGCTCCACCAATAAATTACAATGCATTGCTCCACCAGTAAATTACACATCATTGCTCCACCAGTAAATTACACATCATTGCTCTACCAGTAAATTACACATCATTGCTCCACCAGTAAATTACATATCTTTGCTCCACCAGTAAATTACACATCATTGCTCCACCAGTAAATTACACATCATTGCTCCAGCAGTAAATTACACATCATTGCTCCACCAGTAAATTACAATGCATTGCTCCACCAGTAAATTACACATCATTGCTCCACAAGTAAATTACAATGTATTGCTCCATTAGTAAATTACACATCATTGCTCCACCAGTACATTACACATCATTGCTCCACCAGTAAATTACACATCGTTGCTCCAACAGTAAATTACACATCATGGCTCCACAAGTAAATTACACATCGTTGCTCCACCAGTAACTTACACATCATGGCTCCACAAGTAAATTACACATCATTGCTCCACCAGTAAATTACACATCATTGCTCCACCAGTAAATTACACATCATGGTTCCACCAGTAAATTACAATGCATTGCTCCATCAGTAAATTACACATCATTGCTCCACCTGTAAATTACAATGCATTGCTCCACCAGTAAATTACAATGCATTGCTCCACTAGAAAATTACATACAGTAAAAACATGGTCGAGACAAGATCACTGAGCTGATCCACGACTCTGGTGATCGAGTGAGATTGCAAAACATGACAGACCACGCTTACCGGCATGGCACATGATAATGATGTGAGTAAATTGCATATCTACACTACTAGCAACTTGAACGTCTTGACATAAGCAGACAGCATGTTTTGGCTCCATCAGTCAATTACATATGCTGGCTCTGCATAAAATATCTAGTATGTCTCCACAGGAGTGGAACATTTGGTCATTCATAAATCATGTTGTTGCTTATAGTTTTACTTGAATAATTAATTAATTAAATTGTCTCTAATGAGTTTCCTGCTATAGGTCAGCGATGTGATAGAGCCATCAGATTGTGTAGGCTTGAATACACGAAGGAATAGTTAGCCAGTCATGTCCTCACTTAGCGAGACGACAAATGGAGTTGTCCATTCCTCGTCCTACTGAGCTCACAACTTTATCATAGCAGCTATATTTAAACTAAGTTAATGAGTCCGCTGTTGCTTATATGCTCACAATATTTCGTTTCTCTCTCTGAGATGCGGCCTTTCTTTAAGGATACTTTCGTCTTTCGTCATGTTTGCTTTGTTTATTTGTTTATATATTACATTTCTTTTGGCAGTCAACACAAGAAATAGTAATAGGCCAATGCCTGGATACGTTAGCTGCTCCGCCCCAAGCTAAATGTGATTTCACCCAGTTCACCATGGAGAGATACAGTGCTATCGTCAAGTGGAAGACCGCTTTCTACTCATGTTACCTGCCTGTGGCTATTGCTATGCACATGGTAAGCACTCATAGGTTGCCATGTGGGAGTGAAGTGCTATAGGTGTGATGTATTAGAATGGACGTTGTGCCTTGTACCAACATTCACAAGAATACCCAAACACAATAGCTTGTTATGTTAAAATAAAATTATCTGCATGCATTATCATCCTCATCACCCAGTGAGTAATCCCTCCAGAACTGTGTCCCAATAACAGTCTGTCAAATGTCTCTCTGTCATAAGCTAGATGTCATGCCGCTGTTACTGTCAAGTGTAAATCATCTGACATATAAATACCTCAGCCGGCGATGTGGCTTAAGGGTAGTGGATGAGTCTCACAGTTCCCTGACATACGAGTCAAGGGTTCGAAAACAGCTGCGCGCCATTTGAAAGCAGGCGGCTTTGCGTTGATTTCGATGTTATGATACGTCGGTCTTTCAAACATCAATGGCACATTACCGAACGTAAAAATCACAAGCAGTCAAAAATAATGTGGTCGATTGCCATGTCCAGTAAAGGACACGCAACTAACTTTTATAAGGACTCCATCTGTATTGTGTCTTCCTCATTTGGGAGACACGGACATAGAGTAATAAACGAGAATAGAAAATATATCACCAGTGTTGGGGCACTTAATCAACACGTTATATGTGGACATTAGTTAGAGAATGGAGAAATTTTCACCAGTGTTGGGGCACTGAATCAACACGTCATAGGTGGACATTAGTTAGAGAATGGAGACGTTGCCATCAGTATTGGGGAACTGAATCAACGTGCTATAGGTGGACAATAGTTATTGTTTAGCAGGTTTTAATGTTTCATGTCCTTAGCAGGATGTTGAGACCAATCCCAACTCCAGGTTAATTTTTTTGGGAAGTTTACCTTCAGTAGTTTGCCATTGCTTTCTGAACGGGAAGAAAATGTTGAAGTTCAACTGACCGGTATATGGACCGATATCGCAACCCGCCATCAACGTACCGACAGTTCAAGCGCAATTGCTTTCGGATCCTTTTGAGTATTTTCTTGAATGAATTGAGCGGGTCATCCCACAAAGTTATTCCAGAGCTAGACATCTTACCAGATTAGGCCATGAGGTTATATTAACATGTATGAGGTCTAATACTTCACACTAGTAATTTCGGCATTAAGGAATTAATCACCAAATTTTATAAATGAGTTATCATAATCATAAAATAGTAGAATTGCAGAGATACTTGGAAGATAAAGAAAGATGACAGTATTAATAAGCTCAGCCATTTATCTGTCACTGTCAACGTCTAGAGGTATTACAAAGTGAAGGGTCCAAGTCAGGTAGATAGTGCGAGCATAGATGAGACATAAACGCATAAGTCAATAAGATATAATTTATTACGTTCGGATATAATCACAATAACAATAATGTCTCATCAACGGTTGTTCTCGCACACATTCATAACATATCACAATGTGGCGATAACTCAGCAATATGTTACAATAAAGCCACTCCGCTCTCGTATCGCAGCCACACACACAAGCACAAGTCACACGGCTCAGCTATTCAAATCTTGAAGTCCCAAGTATATTCTATCCTGTCACACTCTCATTCAGGCATCCTCTCTCTGTCAAGTCCAAAGCCCGTCTGACTTCTCCTCGACTGTCCAGTGGTCACAAGGTGTTTGACCCTCATGCAACCCGTGGGAAGTCAGATGTCTCGCATACGCCAGGTTGAGACTAGGCGTACTGCGTAGTTCAAGTGTTGCTGACCTGTCCTTCACGGGGGATAGTCCGGTCTTTCAGCCTCTAGACTCTTCTAACTCCCCCTTACTCACCCCATGTCTCTATCTCTAACATCTGTGCTTTCTTATGTCCCCTACAGGACTTTGACAGTCACATATGTCATGTATCTATCGGATTGATATACTTGGCCCCAAAGATGCAGGTACACAATATAATTGATTGACATTGGAGAAGATGTGTTGCAGACATAATCATCTCTATGTGCCATGGCACATAGCACGGATGATTATCTTTCACCACAAACACGGGTCCTCTGATTTCTTTGTAAGTTCAGCTGATAAAATCATCTGTCGTGCCACTCCGTCAGCCCATCCAGCATCTTCACCAGAAAGACATTAGTCTCAACCTTCCGAGGAATTCTTAGCAGTCTATGGAGACACTACATCCCGTGCCTCCTAGTTTATTTTTATTTTTACTTTTTTTACTATTATTTTTATTATTATGTATATCATTCAACAATACACTTTAAGCGCGCAAACTCATGCAAAGGACCTTGTAGACTTGTTCATGTTTGGTTGAATTTTGAATCTAAAGTTTACGACGGGATGAGTTAGTCAACCACCCTTAGTCGCCTCATACGACATTCATGGTAAGTTACATTGTTACTATGTTTTACTTCTCGCATTAACACACGGGCACAAGTGATGCTGAATGTGTCTTCTACATGGATAGATCTATATTCTTTTTCGCTGGTCCTCTCTTGCCACACCATTTATAATTGTGTAAGTATACACCTCTTTAGCTCAGAAGATCAGCGTTCCCCACTTCAGCATTCGTTTAGATCAGGTTTCTATCATCTAGCCAGATTCCATCCAAGGCAACAAGATCTACATTTCCTTGGGTAAATCTTCATTCCTAACATGTTGTCTGGACACTGGCCTTATTGTTTACTCTGTGAGATAACCTAGTTAGTTAGTCGCGGTTCCAAATTCTCTTCTCTTTATTCGACGTCCTTGTTTCAGTGGCAATAGTGCTCATATCCCAAAACTCGTGTTCTAGCCTTCAAGGGCAGGGATAAATTATATGGAAAATATTTCATCTGACAAGATTCTACCTTTGTGGCACCCAAACAAGGAATAAAGTAATATACATTTTAATCTAAGTAAGGACCACATTTAACATACACACAAACAACATAAAAACAGTCCCTAAACAGAAATATACCATGGGTTTGTTATGTGTTAGAATCATTAAATTGTGCAGACCTGAATGCACGGAGGAATATGTGGCCAGTCTTTGCCTTGAAGATGAGCGGTGGTGTCCGAATGTTGAAGTACTTTATGTCTCCAAGTCCAAATGACCGGTTGCAAGGTGAGAACCCCGTACCTGGTCATCAGAGCTGGAAATTTAAGAGCGAGCTCTCTTATCCAAGTGGCAACGCAATTTCCAGACAAAGGTATAATAATACAGGAAACACGTATCTGCTGCCAATTGTAACCGCCGAGTGTCACATGTCATTGGACGACTTATCGTCACTAGACCTTGTACTGTAAGTCTTTAGGAAGCACAGTGATTGCCCATAGCCAGCGATTGTCCCCTCGATGAATTTTAGTGAGAAACAGTGCAAGGGACACTCCCCCTGCAGCTTTGTAGATGTTCATTCTGCATTAAAGTACTGCTGTCTTTCACCATTGGCCATTTTGCAAACTTGGGCTGTGTATGTGCAGCGTGCGCGCGCGAGCACACACGCACACACACACTTCTTCTACTTCTTTTTCTTATAGTCCATACTGTGTGGCGTTGGCGACCATATCTGTCCACAGACCCCTGTCTCGTGTACTGCCAATGATTTCTGATACTAATGTTCCTTCATCCCATGATGTCAAACTGTCAAGTATCTTCTCACTTTGTCTCACCAAGCCTCCTCTCCCCTCCAACTTCATTGTTGACACCTACGCCTACAATCATGCAAACACAAAGTTCATTAGTGTATACATATTTAGTTACATCACATTAGGGTTAAATAGACCCGGTCTCATATTTATACATGTTATGGAACATTCAATAAGTTTTTCTATCAACTATATATGCATGTCATTTCATTGCAGGCTCGGATCTCAGATGAAGAAACACACGCGAAAGCAAAGACAATCTTGTTACAGATAGGTCACTTCTTTCAAGTGCAAGTAAGTCGTTTTCTTCTTCTTCTTCTTCTTCTTCTTCTTCTTCTTCTTCTTCTTCTTCTTCTTCTTCTTCTTCTTCTTCTTCTTCTTCTTCTTCTGCTGCTGCTGCTGCTGCTGCTGCTGCTGCTGCTGCTGCTGCTGCTTCTTCTTCTTCTTCTTCTTCTTCTTCTTCTTCTTCTTCTTCTTCTTCTTCTTCTTCTTCTTCTTCTTCTTCTTCTTCTTCTTCTTCTTCTTCTTCTTCTTCTTCTTCTTACTCTTCTTCTTCTTCTTCTTTTTCTTCTTCTTCTTCTTCTTCTTCTTCTTCTTCTTCTTCTTCTTCTTCTTCTTCTTCTTCTTCTTCTTCTTCTTCTTCTTCTTCTTCTTCTTCTTCTTCTTCTTCTTCTTCTTCTTCTTCTTCTTCTTCTTCTTCTTCTTCTTCTTCTTCTTCTGCTGCTGCTGCTTCTTCTTCCTCTTCTTCCTCTTCTTCTTCTTCTTCTTCTTCTTCTTCTTCTTCTTCTTCTTCTTCTTCTTCTTCTTCTTCTTCTTCTTCTTCTTCTTCTTCTTCTTCTTCTTCTTCTTCTTCTTCTTCTTCTTCTTCTTCTTCTTCTTCTTCTTCTTCTTCTGCTGCTACCGTTGCTGCTGCTGCTGCTGCTGCTGCTTCTTCTTCTTCTTCTACTTATTATTTATTAATTGTTACACTTATTATTATTATTTATTTCGCTTGAAATGTATTGTCTGTATATGAAATGTTGTCTCTTGTATAAACTTCGCTCTATATTTTAGTTTTCTTAACCATCCATTTTGTTTCTCTAGGCCAGAAAGTGTGCTTAGATATATCGTATTCGGGTAAGTTTTGGAGTATGCGATCTGCTTTCTGCGGAACCAACCCACGTACGCCCATGGCTGATTTATTAATCTTGAATTTTGTACACATGTGGTTGTGTAATTGACTGTGTCCTCTCTGGGGCGCGGAGTAATTATTTATTCTGGTCTACACTTAAAATGGTAATCATCTTCTGCTGGTTGTTTGTTGCTTTCTGATGTATTTTGTTTTCTCGCTCGCTTTGAACTAAAGTTAGTTCATGCACACTACTTCTAGTAATGCTGGACTGAATGTGTGCGTATGGATTAGCTTGCCCTATTAACAGTGTCCCTCGCCATCAGGCGAACCCACTCCGACTTCAGAGGCACTTGTAATTTATGTCACAATGTCAAGGATGATAGGTCAACATTTTAGTCCAACTGTCCAGTGTAGGAGTTAAACCCCTTACCTCGGCATGAGCACACCGAACGTTTAAGAACACCTTCTTATCTATTCGGCAATGTTGACCTACGCTTTCTGATTGATTTGTTAACGTTTTTTCTGCAGCTTTCCGCTGGGTGGAGAATACGATACATACACACATCGTGATTGTAACTGACTCAGAAAGCATGCTGAGGAAGGTGAGGACAGGCAAGCTTCGGACAGAGTGGCTTGCTTCGCTTTGGAGGTCATGAGTGGCAAGCATCGCCTGGATCTTTTCTCCGGGGCATGCCGGTGTGCTGGGGAATAAACAGGCAGACAGATTGGCTGGTTCTGCAAAACTTGGTGGAGTATTGTTGCTTGACAAGACAGACGTGGTTGCGGTCTTGTGGGAGCACGTGTGCATCTCGGAGGAGCACATGGATCACAATGGGTTGGCAAGAATGAGACAGCTAGGAGTGACGAGGGGATCTGGACGACGCTCGACGCTCAGAGGAAAATGCGAGACAGACATATAATCAGATTGCTACTTGTACTATTGGTGTTGGAACTCTTCGCTGGCTGCTGAGGATGGGGACGGAACGCTTATGGGAATGCCCCGAATGATGTGATGTCGGTTCATAAATCAACCAATCAATCAACTA
This sequence comes from Cepaea nemoralis, assembly GCA_014155875.1. Classification (NCBI taxonomy): domain Eukaryota; kingdom Metazoa; phylum Mollusca; class Gastropoda; order Stylommatophora; family Helicidae; genus Cepaea; species Cepaea nemoralis. The sequence continues at coordinate 422,388 of JACEFZ010002374.1, forward strand.
CCCTTGAGATCGGGGAAGCATGAGATATTAGAAACTTGTGGACTTTGTAAACGCTTTCTCATGAAATGTCCAAAATCTGATATAGGATTTTAAATCTTGAAACCTTTGAACGGGTGGCGGGATAGGGGTATCACCTATCAAATGAGAAGTAAGGTGCTTCCTTCCCTCCGTTAGCCTACGTGACACCCGTGAGAAGGTGGAGTACCCGTTTAGCCTCCCGATCAGGATTACGCTAAGCAGGTAGTGGATGAAGTTAAAGAGCAGCAGATAGATAGTTGTGGGTTGTGGTCTCCAGCTTCACGACGGTAGGCAGAGTATCTCTCTCTATTTTTTTTTTTGGGGGGGGGGGAGGTGGAGACAATAGATATGGTCATTGACCAGTATGGTCACTTCTAAGAAGGAAAGCAATGGCAAACTACCTTCTTTACAGATGCCAAAGCAATCATGGTTTGCGGTCTCATCTAAAATCAGAGAAACGGAGTAAATGGGTGCTCCATAGTATTGCTTCGTTCAGTAGGGATAGTCATGTGCACCAAAAGCCTCCAGACCGTCAGCAGGCTACTGGGTGCAAAAGATTACTATCAATGAAAGTAGAAACTTAGAATGTTAGAACAATGAGCGCAGATGGAAAATTAGAAAACAAAACAAGACATGGAAATATATAAGATTACTATATTATGAATGTGCGAAACGAGATGGAAAGGGGCATGGATCAAGACAGGAGAGGATTGAAAGATTATTTATTCCGGGGGATAAGAACGGCAAAGAGGCGTAGCCTTTATATTTAATCGACAAACATCAAATTCTGTTAAAGTATATTGGGCTGTGTCAGACAGAGTTCTATTAGTAAAATTAAATGGAAGACCTTTCAAAATAAATGTCATTCAAATATATGCTCTAACAACTGCATGCAGTGAAGAAAGTATACATGTATTTTATAATGACATGGAGTCTGCTTTGAATAACTATAAAACATCAGAAATAAATGTCATAATAGGTGATTTCAACGCAACAGTAGGAAATCAAGGCGATGGATGCAGTATAGGCAACAATGGTTTGGAAGAGCGAAACGAAAGAGGACAGACTTGTAGCATGGGCAAAAGAACAAGAAATGGTTGTAGGAAACACCTGGTTTAAACAGCATCCTAGAAGAGTTTGGACATGGAGGAGTCCAGAGAGCAGGATTAAAAACCAGATAGATTACATCCTGATTAGGAGAAGGTTCCGAAATGCGTTAAAAGTCGTAAAAACAGGAACCAATGCAGACTGTTACAGTATTCACAGGCACATTGAGGGTAAAGTTAAAGAAAAGTCAAATATACAACAGGAAACACTGAATATGATTTGTGCAAAATGAAAACTGACCACCAAAAAAAAAAAACAATACAAGATAATTTTAACATAGATTGATATGTTGTTTGAAACAGGGATGTGTAATGTCTCCGGATCTGTTTTCCCTGTACAGTGAACATATTTTTCAGAAATATAAAAGATATGGAAGGAATCAATATTGGGGGACGATACATAAATAACATTAGATATGCAGATGGTAGAGCCTTGATTGCAGACAATGAACAAGACCTGCGACATTGAATAGATACGGGTGTTGTACACAATGAACAACTAGGATTAGAATTGAATTGTAAGAAGACACAGGTTATGGTCGTCGTTCCTGGGAAGAAGGAAATACCACAATGAAATATACAAGTAAATGTGCATAATCTTAAACATGTGAATCGGTACAGTTATTTCGGAACAGTCATAACATCTTATGGGAGATGCCTTGAAGAGATTAGAATAAGCATTGCCGTTGCGAATGTAGCCTTTTGCAAGATGAAAAACATACTGACCAATAAAAAGATATCGTTTGAGACGAGAAAAGGAATGTTGAAATGTTATATAGAACCTGTACTTTTGTATGGATGTGAAGCGTGGACAATGAGCAGACAAGCTGAAAAAAACATCAGATGGCTGTGGGAATGTGGTTTCTGAGGAAAATGCAATGAATACCATGGAGAGAAAGAAAAATCAATGACATAGTTCTTCAAGAAACAAATTAAAATCGTAAACTGATTAGAGACATTAGGCGTAGACACTCACAATTTTTGGACATGTTATGAGAAGAAATGAATTGGAAAACTTGGTGATAACTGGCAAGATCGAATGGAACAGACCAAGGGGAAGACGGAGAAGTAAATATCTGGAGTGCATGGCCACGTGACATGGTCGAGACAGAAACACGGAGCTGATTCACGACACTGGTGGTCGACTGAAATAGCAAAACATGACCGTCCACGCTTATCGGCATAGCACATGATAACTGGATAGAACCTTTGAGCCTCATCGTTAACATCAAGTGTGTTGCGTTGCACTGTTTAGTGAAGTCTGTTAGTTAGTTAGTCTTTCCTCTTGAGCCTAAGGTGGCGCATAGGGCAGAAGTCCTGTCTCTCCATGCCTGGCGGTTCGCTGCTATCTGTTGTAGATCTTGGATATTTACTTGGCCATTGAATGAGCCTTCTCTAATGATGGTTCTACGCAGGGTCTCTCTTGGTCTTCCCCGTTTTCTTTTCCCTACCGGTGACCATATGAGGGCTTGGTAGGGGAGTCTTGTCTTGTCCATTCTGAGTACATGGCCGATGTAGTTCCAACGGCGTCTTCTTATGAAATTGGATACTGTATCTTGCTTAGTCTCTTGTCTTATTTGCTGTCTGTGGCTTAGTAAATTCGTCTTCAGTTGGCATGTTGTTTTCGGATTGCTTTCACAGGCCTTTGACTGTCCTCCTTCAACCTCCTCCAGTCAACCTTCATGCCAGCAGATTTGTTTATCGCCTCATCTGGTCCCTACCCCTTGAACTCTCCGTTATGGGAGATCTTAAGAGTGTCTGTGCTACCATCGGCATATCTCTTGAGATCACTGGAACACGCACTCCCCTTTATCACTATAAGGTGGATACACAAATGTGGGAAATTCTGAGCCGGAGGAGAGCACTGTAACCTCTCAACTATGACCTCCCCCCCCAAAAAAAAAAAAATATAATTTCCATCCCCACGATTGCTATTTATACCATTCTGGTTCACGCTTAACTATACGTGTGTATACATGAAAGCGGGTACGTTAGCGGGGTTAACAGAGGACTGCGGTAATAATTTCACGACCACTGTCAGACGAGGGTTCAAAGCCTGTGCTCCTCGCTTTGCACTCATGCCTGCAAAATGTGATGACCCTTTCACATGACAGATCGATGGCAGGAAACTGCTTCGGGACAAATTATTTACGTTGTTTCCATGAAATGTCATTTGCTTCCAATGGTGGGATCATTGAGGGATTCCTTCACTGTTTGTATGTAGTTGCCTCATGACAATTAAACTTCCCGTGCATATGCAGTCTTCTTCTTATAGTCCTCGCCGTGTACCGCTGGTGATCATATATGTCGACGGCCTTCTGTCTCGTGTGCTGCCAACGATTTATAAAATTGATGTTCCTCTATCCAATGATCTCCAGCGACACCATCTTCTCTCTTGGTTTCTCTTCTTCCCCCCCCCCCCCCACCATCCAGCCTCTCTTCCCCTCACATTTTCCCGTTTGTATGACATACTTTAACCTACCTCTTCTCAAGATATGCCCAAAGAATTGTGACTGTCTTCTTCTTATGCGAGTAATTAGTTCGCGTTGTGAGTTAACGTATGTCATGATATCTGCATTACTCCTTCTACCTGTCCTTGGTGTTTTCATAATTCTTCTACAAAACCACAACCCCACATCCCGCAGATTATTTCTCACTTGTCCGCTAAATGTCCATGATTCGCTTCTATAAGTCAGGATTGACTCAATGTAGTTCTTAAAAAACTGTTTTCCTCATCTTGATTGACAAATATCAATTGCGGAGAATATTCTTCAACTAGTGGCATGCTGCGTTAACGTGACTTATTCTACATTTAACTTCCTCAATACATCTTCCATATTATTTTATCATCTCATCTCATCTCATCATGTTCCTCTTGTACCTTTCGGTGTCGAGGTGAAGTATAAACATCGTGAGAGTGCCCGATATGCTTTGATCAATGTACCCAAATACGTAAATACAGTGACTTGTTGCAGATTGGCTCAGTGCACTTGGATGTTGCACTTGGGTGTACAGTTGTTTTTGTAAACACCATTACTACTGTGTGTTTTTTTGAAAATTAATCTGATTAAGTTTTGTTTTGACTTTCTGCTGCAATTGTACGTATCAATCATTTCTTGTAACAGCTTTCATTTTCAGCTACGAAAACCATGTCATCAGCAGAACAAACGTTGTCTACATTTCACCCAATACTGATATTTCTCGCATGCCTTGCATGAATCTCAGTTTTGTTATACACTAGTAAAAATCAAGCGCACCTATATCAGTAATGTTTTAGTGAGCCCAGTTACGGGGTTATGTAATAAAATGTTGTCATTTCCTCAGAATGATTACCGTGACTGTTATGGTACTCTTGAAGTCGCTGGAAAAGTTGGAACCGATATCCAAGAGAACAAATGTACTTGGCTCATTCTGAAAGCACTGGAGATTGCCTCCGACGAACAGAATGAAGAACTTAAGGTAGAATTTATTTTTATCCTCTGTTTTTATTTACTCTTCACTCCTTCGCTATTACATTATAAATATCAAATATATTTAACAGAGGAAGTATTAATGTAAGGACGTTACAAGTGGTCAAAGAGCTAGATATATTATTGTATTAGCGTAGAACAGATGATGGTGTTGATGTGACAAAACCAACCAGATCCCGTGTCTTTACTCTGCAGGAAATCCCAGCGGTCGGAAATAGACGAGTGGTCTCCCGTCTGATCTTAAAATAGCTAAGGGAAATCCGTTTTGGTCGTTGCTAGAAAATTCTCGACTATGCGAGAAGGAATGAGGCAGAGTGTGTAAATGATGTTTGCAGTCACGTAGGACACAGTCCCAGCGGGTTCACGGGATTCAGAACTTGTCCGTGACCCATGAGATTCTCAGAGGTCGAGAAGGATCGGAAACTGCGGGCAAATGCTCTGAGGAGTCAGTCGTCAGTCGTCTGTCAACCAACACGGCAGCATTAATCGGACTGCTGTGAAATGATGTCTTTTCAACCGCTTGCCAAAGCGTGACACCGAGGCAGTCAATAAGTGTTGTGATTCTCTCATCAAGGTAATATCGTACTACATTATTGTTTAACAGTTGTCCTTAAACAAAGAGCCGGCCGCAGAAATGATTGTAAGCGAGACGCGAATATTTGTTTGCCTGTCGCCTGTCGTCCCTGGGGGGAAGTGGAATCAACAAGCACACTTTTTTTAATTCCCTATCATCAGCTTGAGCGTCTGTCGGACCTTTGTCTACACACCCCCTTTCAGTCTGTGGATCACTCTCTCTCTCTCTCTCTCTCTCTCTCTCTCTCTCTCTCTCTCTCTCTCTCTCTCTCTCTCTCTCTCTCTCTCTCTCTCTCTTCTTACTCCAAGACAATACCCCTCTTCATATTCCTCCAGAACATACCCACACAAGTCTAGCAATTAACAAATGATAAAATAATGTAATAAAGAAAAGTGTCAGGTGTGTGCAATGTAAGTGTATGTAACATCTGTAGTATAGTCTATTGTGTTTGTGAGAAGAGACCAGTTGTTTCAGGATGTTTCATCATCGTGTTCGGCCATACAACATCACAATATAGCACGTTCAGAGTGACCTCACCAAATGAATCGTCTCTCCGGTCAGGGGTCGACTTCTTTCCGTTGCTCTTGGATAATCTGGATGCCTGGTTTCGAATATCGAATGTGGCCTAATACTGTCCATGAATTCGGAACACACGATGTACTGAATATGTCTATTAAAATCCTGAGACCTACGAAGACTTTCTCCTATCTCACACGATTTTAAATAAAACTTTCTGTCAGGTTGCACGATGTTACTGAATGAGTGTCTCTACTCTGCTACCTCTCTACATACTATAGTCATTGTTAATTGAAATATTCACAGTTACTTAAAATCACTGTTTAGGGCACTCAGCCCCTGATAAAAGAGCCTTTTCATGTAAACACTTGTGGCTCAACCGAGACAATAATTTGTGGAATGGTGTAACATTGCCGAGGCCATTTAGCTAGCCGCTCTCGGACCCACTGCCATTGTCCTCCTCTAAGAGTTGTTGTTAGTTTTCGGGTACATTAGAACTGCACTCAGTGTGACTTCCGTTGCCCACACCTCTCAGATGTTCTTCCGTTCTTCTTTACAATGGAACCTGTCGAAAAGAGAACACTCGGTGAGGGAAACCCGATTCGAACCCACTATATTTGAGTGTAGGCCGAAGGCCACACTCAGATATTTATATCCTAATTAACATTGAACTAAACTATGGTAGAAGGAAGAGCAGTTCATCACATTGGCCTGAGATGTGATAAGAACAGGAAAGACTAAAGGAAATTGAAGAAACATCTACCCTACCGGTAGATCCTACCATGGACATTTCCTTTATCCCCCTCCCCCAACCACTCCCAATCTCGCTGAATGCCATCCCACGACACTGGCGTCAACCTGCTGATTCAAACAATATACCACTCCACCTAGTTCAAGTAATGCATCAGCCTACTGCTGCCGACGCTCCCATAATAAGTTCACACAACGCAATATCACTACGCTCGATTCCTAATCTCTATAAATTAGTCACCTTATGTAGACTATTCCAGTCCTAGAATTAAAACCACCAAGTCACATCATTGACAAATGTCTGTCGCCTTTGAACAACACTAGACACCGTGATTTCTTTCTTTATTCGGAACTGGAACAGATCCACACTCCATGTTGTGTTAATCCAGCCTGCACACTGATTTGCAAAACGTTTATTCCGACTGCCGAGAGATGTGTCCCAATGACGTCACTCCCTTGTCCAAAATCCAGGCTAAGAAAACCTCTCCTTTTTTTCATTTTTCCGATCGGGTAAACAGAATGCCGACTTGTCCCCCTTTTGATAGGGACTTTCTTCTCCGGTATTCACAGACTCCTGGTTGGCGTTTGATCTGGAAACTTCCCTACAACAAAGCGTTGCGGCGATTAGAGACGGCTGTCTCCGACTGTCTATCATGCTGGTTCGGCATCTCCGGTTATACCGTGACACTGTCGGATCGTCCGAATATGTAATTAGCTGTATCGATCGGAGTAGAAAGAAAAAGCAGCGGCTGCAGCAGGATATAACAATATGAATTGGAAAGAAATAGGTATATTAAGCTCCTGCGAGAAGAAACGTACTAAACATCAACACGTTGCACATACCTTACAAGGAGATCCATCATATCCCTAAATACAGGTGAAAATCCAGGTACATCTCCATGTAAGGTATGTGCAACGTGTTGATGTTTAGTACGTTTCTTCTCGCAGGAGTTTAATATACCTATTTGTTTCCAATTTGTATCGATCTGCCAGTGCATATTAAGGTCAGACGCCTACTGAGAAAACAGGTGTTTGTTCTTACCAACACATCAGGCGTGTGTAGTTAGAAATACCTGCTCAGTTTTAGAAAACCGACGTTATTGTAGGAAATATGTTATGTTAAATATATTCACATTAATTGTGAGTGCAGGATTTACTAGGAATTTATCACTGCTACTTGTGCGTATATTTTGAGTAATATAACAACTATTTTTATCAAGTGTGTTAACAACCTTGTTGATTGATTGCATAGCTAGGGCTGTGAGAAATTCTTGACACTAGTTAGGCTGTGTGATAATCGAGGAATTACTAGTGATGAGTTATCTGTCTTAGCAAACTAGTGATGTGTTCTTTGCTTAGTTAGATAGCGATATTATTTAGACAGATTGTGTTTTATTAATTCCTGGAATCAAGGTGTTGTTATTTCCATCAGGGCGTGGAGGTAAGTATTTGCTAGGTGAGCAGGCCAGTGCTATTGCACCGCTATGTAGGAATGTCTTGTAGTTACCTGATAGAGGTAGTTAGGAATTACCTGTGGATTTATGATGTCAATACTTGTTTATTTTGCCTGCCCAACCGAGTGTATTTTGCATGCCCAATCGTGTTTGTTTGCCTGCCCGACCGAGTTGAGTTTGCATGCCCGACCGAGTTGATTTTGCTGGCCGACTGAGAGCGATGCGACGCGCTGGAAACGAGGCCGTTGCGTTTGTACCGATCCGCCATACGAGCAGAACGTTGATGTATAACTCTACTGTTCTTCTCTTAAGTAAACCCGACCCGGTTAGTGGGAGAACCACATCCACTGGAGAGAGGAGTTACAAATGAGCGATTACATCCACACTCGCGGGAGGACTGAAGATTTATGGGATGAGGGGCTGGATGCCACTCTAAACATGATGACGTGGTCTAAATCACCACGGTAGCAAGGTACTATTTTCCCACCGCTAGCTGCGGGAAAAAATACTAGGTGGATGGCCACCAAACCTGTGATAGACCTGCACAGACTTGACCGTCAGGAAACAAGGTCAACTAAGAAAGGTCAAACCTGTTCTGGGACAGAGATCCCAGAAAAAAAGCATTTGCTTGATGTAGAAATTTGTTAATGATGTTATGTTGTTAACTAATTATTAATTATTTAATTTATTAATGTCATATAGTCATTAATGAATTTTGTTTAATTAATTTTAGAGGTTATGACTTTTCTCCGTAATCTCGTATACTCTCGTCGGTAACGTTATGACGGTAAGAATCAGCAGTGGTTCGAATCGCATCGGTAACTTACGGGGTATGTGAGCCGGCCGCGCAGAAAGCAATGGCAAACTACTGAGCGTAATCTTGCCAAGAAATCAACATACAACTGAAAGATGCTGGTGTTGACAGCGATGTCCTGTAAAGGATATGCAAAAAAATTTTTTTTTTTTACATTGATCAATGGGTTAAGTGATAAGCTAATTGTTGAGTTATATTGATGAGGAGGACATGTCCGGCAGAACACCTCCTAGATAATGAAACCTCTATACTGAAAGATAAGTAGGTGTATTCTAAGGTTGTTGCTGGTGGAGAAACGGAGGAATGGAATAACACCAGGTAGTAGGACCCTATGACAGAGTCAAACACATTAATCTGGTGCTATCGGGCCAGATGTTGCCCAGACGAGTTACTTGACTATTTAGTTCCTGACTATTGCACTCTCATACGTGTACCTCTTTGTTAAGAGAGATGATTTACTATGATGATGATCTATTATATCATTGTGTTATGATATGCTGTACTGATGTATGTGATATTGTCGATGTGCATGTTTAGTCGCAGTTGTGGCCGAGTACTCTCACCGACATCCTTGTTTCATGATCTGTTTATACGTTGGAGATTCAATAGTTATACCATAAACTCAGTTGGACCAGCTCGTTCCAGTGCAATTCAAGGTGATGTTTTGAGGCAATACTGGGAGCGGTCAAATGAATCTGTCAGAGTCAACACATTTGAGAAACATGAGTTTTAGAAAGTTACGGTGAGTCTAAGCTAAGACAACCGCCACGAGTCCGACGAAGATTGGGTCAACAGATCCAGGTTGGGTCTAGGACTGATGCGTCTCTTGATTCACGCCGGTAATGTACTGGTGAATTTCTATGAAGACTCGGAGGTAACTCATTAGTAACATGTGCAGTCGTAAGAACATTATTTCAAGTTGAGTTGACGGAAGTAAACTCTGTTGAACATTCACTACTATGGCCAGTTTTAATATATTTCAGGCCCAGCTGGGTCTTAGTGAGGTCCAATGTATAATGATTCATCTAACTCCGGTAGGGATCTACATATGTGATCATCTACGAAACCTTGAACGTGGTCAGTGAACCACAACAGTAGTCTGCCATTTTCGTGAACACCTGAGGGACAGACTTGTTCGGGTAGGGAGCTACCCCATTACTAGGCGTGTTGAAGGACTGGGACATTGCTATTCTGTGAAGGCATTAGATGCCTATAGTGCTGTGTAGAACTGGGACACTATGAATATGCTGAATTATGACATTCTTACGCTGGAGTGTTTAACCAGTGACTGTGTTATTCAGTGGAGCTAACGCTCCAATCTTAGGTTGCAGAACAGTTTATGCCAGTGACTTTGAGATGCCAAAGAGCAACCAGGCTCTTCTATTATGTTGTATTGTGCAGCAGTACTTATCATCAGATGGGGACATCTAGAACTTTAGGGTCGCCCATAAGTCATCATTAGAGTGAAATCTGTGGCTATTGATTTAGTCATCGAGGGATGACCAGCAAACAATGTTGAAGTGCCCCGTCAGGTATCAAACGTACGCCTGACCAGTCCGAGATCTTACTCACAGTGGAATGAGAGAACTCAGAAAAGGTCTACGACTTGGAGCTCCTTTACACTGGAGGTTCCTCGGGTGAGTCGTTAGCCACGACTGGACGACGGCACGAACAGAAGTCACATGTTCAATGATGATGACTGATCATCTGTAGATCTCGCTGCTCTCATTCAGCGTTGTTTATAACTTGTCTTCTATCCAGGCTTTTCAGCCATCCCTCTCTGAGTTCAGTTTGACGTATTAAGAAATTAAATTGTGCTTTGTTGACCATGGCTTTGAGTACTAGTATGACTGTTGTCTTTTCGAGCCCCCTGTGGGTAGGAATCCATAGGTGGGGAGGGAAGGTCAGCTGTCCCGGCTTGTGTGGGGCCCTGTAGATGTAAAGTCCTATTGGGGTGGTCGGAACAAAGGCTGGGATATAAACTATTAGTAACATACCTGTCCAAGCCTCGGGGGTCTTGTTACAGTTGATATGGATACTTGGATACATGGAGAGGAAACCAACTAATTACAAATTATCGAAGACTGTGTTGATTATAACAGTTGTAGATGAGACGAACTAATTACAAATTATTGAAGATTGTATTGATTATAATATATGTAAATGCAACCATCTAATTACAAAATATTAAAGATTGTTTTGATTATAATATGTGTAGAGACGACCAAACAATAACAAATTATTAAAGATGGTGTATATTGGAATAGATTTAGAGAAGCCCAACTAATTGCAAATTATTGAAGATTGTGTTGATACCGAGATAATAAATACCGAGACAAATAAAATAGAGAAAATTGATAACAGGCAGAAATAATTTTAGAAAGAAAACGAAAGAGCATTCCTTTGAAATTATTGTTGCCTTTTGACAAGCCACACTATAAAGAGGTGGAATGAATACACACAAAGAGCTATGCGATGGAAAGCGATTAGAATTAATACAAGAAAATCAAAACAATGTTTTCACGTAGTGAATTTGAATAAGGAAGACACAAACCATATATAGTACGATTTATTGCCTAGCACATTTCGCTGCATCTCGTCAGGTACTTACTGCAGTAAGTACGTGACGATATGCAGCGAAATGTGCCAGGCAATAAATCGTACTATATATGGTTTGTGTCTTCGTTATTCTAATAGGAGGAAATTACCTAGAAGGTGCGCACAATTGGAGGAATAAGATGTTATGACACAATCACCAATGTGGAGGTGATGGAGAGAACTAGACAAATACCAATGAACAAAGAGGTGAAGAAAAGGCGCTGGTCATACAATTAGAAAACCCGAGAATAGTATAACTTGAACACCTTTAGTCTGGAACCCACAGGGCGGAAGAAATAGAAGACAACCTAAAGACAAGGGACAAGAGAAATAGAAACAGAAATGAATAATATGGGAAGGATAAGGACAGAGCTGCATGAGCTGGCTAAACATGGGGAGGTGGGACAGAGGTGGTTGAGGTCCTATACCTCAGTGGGAGTAAAGAGTAAAATAGTGTATATGAACACACATACACATGCACACACACACACACACACACACACACACACACATATACACACACACACACGGGGAAGTCATTAGATTACATGAATTTTAAGACTAACTTTATTATAATAGTATGCACCAGACATTATGTGCGCGTTATTTCTCAACATACTCCCTCTGCGTAGCAACTCACTTGGTCTACTGGCTTGTTGATGCCTTTAAAGAAAACTTTCGTGAGTGTGGCCTTAAACCAATAAAGCCACATTATCTCTGTGTCATCTTCAAACCTTTGACCCCGGAGATGGTCTTTCAAGGATTCATACCAGTGAAACTCCTATGGCGCCAAGTTTGGAATGTACGCCATATGTTTCAAGACCTCAGATTTCATAGCACGTACTGTAACGACTGTGCGGTTGGACACATGAAGAAAGGCAATATTTCCACGCCTGCAGGTTTCCCACTAGGCCAGTGGTTCTAATCCGTGGGGAATTCTCCCCCCCCCCCCAGGGGGGAATTTTAGGGTTTCCGGGGGGGGGGGGGAATTAAGATTATTTCAAGATACCATTAATACAAGAACCAGTTACTTGATATTGTTTTTCCCTCTAAATTTTACGTTTCTGTTCTTCTCGCCCTAATAAAATTCGTTTTATAACGTAAGTAGACCCGCAAATCACATTTTATGTAGATGTCTAGACTTGCTCTAATATGTGTTATTACATTTAGCTTCCATTTTTATGTATACTGTGTAAGGGTGGGGGTATTTATAGGGAGGAAATGAAATGACCCTGACGACGTCATGGCATGGTTAAGTTAGAGCCTAGGTCAGAGAGGAAAGGTTACGGCTGTGTTCAGCAAGTGAACACTAGAACGTGGAAAGCAGGAACTTTCCACACAACGTGAAAACGTTGGAGCTCACTTCCCAGGTGATAGGAAGTGAGCTCGGGACAACGGAGTCTGCGTTGATCGATCGTCCTGTGTGGACATGGTGAAAAGTATACAGTGTTATGGCTCTACATTGAGCCACGCTTTTAAATCGTGATGTAGTGTACTGTGATGTGACCGTCGAATAAGTGATTGTATATTTGATAATGTGACATGTGGTTGTGTAGGAAATTATATGTAGAAAACTTATAACAGTCTCTGAGTTAACTGATGTTTAAGTTAACTAGTGTCCGAGTTGGTGTAATGTGTAAAGTATGTTAAAGTAACCATCAGCAAGTTAAATGCTAAGAGATGACCAGGGAGCTGACTGGAGAAGAAGAGAAGAATAAATCATCCCCTATTGGACACGAGAAGTATTGCTACAAAAGTTTATCAATAGTAGCCCATGCAGACAATACCAGTTAGATCCTGGCAACTTGCAAGTTGCAGAAATTCGAAAAGGGGTGGGGGGATGACGTTCTGAACATATGGTAAAAGTGTGCATGGGCCAAAAAAGGTTGAGAACCACTGCACTAGGCATTTCATTAGTGGCGTGGAGATCAGCATGGCTGAATAGAGAAGAGCACGCGTTCACGTCAATGGTGTGCTGATACCGAGGGTCCAACCATACACCGATCTATTGGACTAAAATTACGACTTCCTGTCCTTTACTTGAGGACGAAAACACGAGTACCTCAGGATTCGGTATTGCTTAAGAGCTTGTGTGTATCCTGAAATAAAATTTTCCGTTGTCTATAATCTTCCATGCACTTTGTAAATAAATTCCTGTTACGTAAAGACTTTCTCCCGTCTCTCTCTCTCTCTCTCTCTCTCTCTCTCTCTCTCTCTCTCTCTCTCTCTCTCTTTCTCTCTCTCTCTCTCTCTCACACACACACTCTCTCTCTCACACTCTCTCTCTCTTCTCTCTCTCTTCTCTCTCTCTCTGTCTCTCTCTGTCTCTCTCTGTGTCTCTCTCTGTCTCTGTCTCTCTCTCTGTCTCTCTCTCTGTCTCTCTCTCTCTGTGTCTCTCTCTCTGTCTCTCTCTCTGTCTCTCTCTGTCTCTCTCTCTGTCTCTCTCTGTCTCTCTCTCTCTCTCTCTCTCTCTCTCTCTATATATATATATATCACGTTGGCAGGGTACTTGATGATGTCACTATGTCTTTACTTTGAAAAGTCCTTTATCTTTCTTAATCTAATTGCCGCCTTATTCCTGCACTTAATACAGTAGACATGAATCCATTATACTTCTACTGCTTTGAATGCCTAATTAGTGCTTGTTATGCTTCTGTCATGATATTTAATTATAGTTACTGTTTATTACGGTAGTGATGACTGTTTAAAAGACTGAAGAAGAGCTTGGAAGCAACGGAGAGCGGTTTTTGAAACGGATCTTGTCTTTATAAAGATCTGTTTTCGATATATTGATTGCTTCTGTTTTCTGTCCTCCTCTGCTGTTATGTTGATTTAAACTATTCTGTGGCTACAGAAATATTGTTGTCCTGCTCACCATTTAATTGTTTGTGGCCTCCACCTCTACCGTTTTGTGCAGCCTTCAATGCTGATCCATGTCCATAAACTGGGCAGCATATCTGGTATACCCTTTGTTAAGAGAAACTTATGTTATATGTGAATGGAACGTGGAAGGTAATACGAAAAACTACCCTCAATTGGTTTAATGTTTGTTATTTAAAATCAGATAGGTAGATTATTTTTTTCCCCGCATATCCTTTACAGGACATAGCTGTCAACATCAGCATCTTTCAGCTGATTGTTGATTTCTTGGCAAGATTAAGCTCAGTAGTTTGCCATTGCTTTCACAGCGGCCGGCTCACATACCCTTTAAGTTACCAAAGCGGCGAGAACCGCTACCGATTCTCACGCAAGTTACGTTCCTCACGTGAATATACGGGATTACTGAGAAAGTTAATAACCACTGGGCCAGGGAGACCGGCCAGATAGGTAGATAACATAATGTAATTGCTGTTCAGAAAAATATTTATAGTTATATCTTCTTGGTATTTCTGTTTAAGCTCAATTACGGACGGTGGGACAAAGAAGCAGTGGAAAAAGTTAAAGCTATCTACAGAGATCTAAAATTAGAGGATGTCTACAAACAGTATGAAGAAAGCAGCTACCAGGAAATTATCAATTTAATTAACTCTGCAGACACTGCCATACCAAAGGATATCTTTCTAGACGTTGCTAATAAGATTTACAAGGAGATCGTTTACTTCCAAACTGCCGATCACTAACTTCCTAAATGATTGGAAGACTCTTAGCTTTCTTAAAGAATTACTAACCAACTACACACGTTTATTAATTCTTGCATAGATAGAGTATAAATAAAATAGAATAACAGAATCACCAATGTGGAGCTCATGGGGAGAATTACACTAATCCCAATGAATCAAGAGGTGAGGAAACGACGCTGATGATGAGTAGAAAATACGTAGAGAAAACATGTTCCTTGTATAACTAGAAATTTCTTCCTCTAGAACTCACAGGGTGAAAGAAAGTGAGTCAGCCCTAAAACACACGGAGAAGATAATTAGAGTCTGAAATGAATAATATGGGGAAACAATGGAAAGAGATGCAGGAAGCAGCAAGGGATTAGAATGCTTAACGTGAGTGAGTGAGTGAGGGGGTCTATGCTCCAATGAAAAATAAAATAGAAGATTGTGTATTTGTTATCTGTGGAGATTGAAGTGAATCGGTCTTGGAGACAGTATTAGACCAAAGAAATGCGCAAATGTAATGCTCATTCACGCATGGCATCCATCCATCATAAATGATAACTCTCTCCACGTTATATTATCATTAACTGCGTGTGTGCGTGCGTGTGTGTGTATGTATGTGAGCGTTAGTGTGTGTGTGTGTGTGTTCATAATTGTGAAATACGTTGTATTTTTTTAAATGTCCTGATACTAATTGCATAATACTTTTAATATGTTTGAAAGGTTTGTCGTATTTATTTCTTTGGTATCACCAGTGAAGTGATCCTTAGATTTGACAGCTAAAAAGTGATTTTTGTTTAGTCATCTATTGAGTGGTTCTTATTTTGTCAGCAATGAAATTATACTTAAATTATTATTTCCAATTCTGTAAATTTGCCATGGATCAGTTTATACAGGCCTGGATCATGGCATGGGTTTGTAACAAGCGCGGTCTCCATGAAGAGACCGTGTGAAGTGACTTTCCACGGCATTGGTCACAAAAGCGTGAAAAGCAGTTAGGACATTTTGTGCGAGGACAAAAGTCACCTTGGACAGTTGGACTAGAGCTATGGTCAGTGTCTGACCTAGTACTGAGTTGAGTAGAATGGCCACACAATGAGTCCCTACTTTTTTAATTAGAATGTGTTAAATGGTAGTCTCTAAATATTGTATTATGTGAAATGTGGTGAACATGAGAATGTAATTCGTACTGTATTCGGAGACAATAAGAAGTAGAAAACCATACTGGTGTTGAGTTATTCCGGACATGTTGAGTCTGTTCTAAATTACTAGTTGTTGTGAATAGTACAGTGAAGGAACGTTAATCTATCTCAAGACATGAGAGAATTAATCACAATGAGAAGATCACAGCACCGCTAGTCAGAAAGGTGGTGGTCCAGAAGTGATGCACAGAAACGTGAGCAGTCAGAAATATAAATTGACGGTTGGCGCCACGGCCAGTTTCCTCCAGTTGCTTGTAGCGCTGTGGCGTGATCAGCTGTGTCAACCCAAATATGGTCTGCTCCTGTATATCTGCCATTGACAGTTAACACACACACATCAGCCATAGGCGATAGGATTATGAACAATGAATCTAACTCACTTATGAACTATGAGACCTAATCGCCTATGGCAACATGGATCATAATAGATCTTTTATAAGATCAATATTATATCTATATTGTTATTGAACTACGTCATTCCAGGCTTGTGACCTGCGCATGTTGGTAAATGTTAAAAGGTGCAAAGACATCGTCTGACGGGGAAAACGTAGTCTGCGACGAGCCTGGTAAATAGTATGTGGGAAAATAGTTGTCCCTTGATTTGCACCCCCCCCCCCACCTCCTCCCACACATGCATGGTCGTGTGTGATCCTTGTTTAGATCAGTTTCCGTCCGTCTGGACAAGTATCCTGCTCTGTTCAATTGCAAAGACGTACATTTACTACATTAGATACTATGTCCACTGAATTTGCTATACCGTGGCGAAGTACATTTTAGTTTTCCTTCCTCACGCTGAGACCGTGATGACATTTCTAATATTCTTCAGTACTTCTAATATGGACCTACCCTATGATGTGGCAAAGAGGTTTATAAGAAGCGATTATAGATCAAAGTGGGAATCAGGGCATTAATGTCACCAGAAAGTCGGAGTAAGCTCGACGGATAGCGAGGCACATTGGTTTCATTCATTCATTCATTCAGCAGCATGTCCTTTGCCTGACCTCGCTCCCATAACAACCTTCTGGAAAACTTCTTGATCACAAGCAAGATGTCCCGCGTCCAATACACCCATCTGGAGATCATCCGCCACATCCTCCACCCATCTTCTCGTTGGCCTTTCTCTTCCTGTCATCCTAGGCATATACCCCTCCATTATTGTTCTCTCCAAACTTTCATGACTTTTCAAGTGACCAAGACATATCAGTTTTCTTTGTTTTATCGTCTTTAATAGCCACCCTATTCAATATTCATCTCTAGAAGTATGGATGCAATTGTTCTTTTCTTTACCCAAGATATTATTAGAATCCGCCTATAACATTTATATTCAAAGGCGATAAGTTTATCCAAATAGTGCGGCTATTTCATGATGGTATGCTTGCAAGGGTAAAGGAAAATGGTGAACTGTCTGGGCCCTTTCCTGACACCAATGGGTTGAAGCAAGGATGTGTCCTGGCACCAACACTGTTCAGCCTCATGTTTTCAGCTATGTTGACGAATGACTTCGAGAACAACGACATTGGAATAGACATCAACTACCGCATGGATGGAAAGTTATTCAATCTCAGAAGGCTGAAAGTTAAACCAAAATCAACAGCGACACCGTCAGAGAGCTTCTGTTCGCTGGTGATTGCGCTCTATACGCCAACTCAGAGGCAGACATGCAATACAATGTTTCAGCTTTCTCGTATGCCTGTGCCAACTTTGGGCTCAATATCAACTTGGAGAAGACTGTAGTTATGTACCAGCCAGCTCTAGGGAATAATTACACTGTGCCGAATACCAAAGTGAATGGTCATAGTCTAAGTGTTGTGGACAAATTCACCTATCTTGGCAGCACTGTGTCACAAGCTGCCATAATTGATGACGAAGTGAATGCAGCAATCTCCAAGGCCAGCGCGGCCTTTGGCAGACAGTACAAGAATGTATGGGACAGAAATGGAATACGCCCCTAAACAAAGCTGAAAGTCAACAAAGCAGTTGTATTATCCACACTGCTATATGCTTGGGACACCTGGACTGTTTATCAGCGACACGCTAGGAAATTAAACTACTTCCACGCAGTCTGCCTTAGGAAGCTATTGAAAATTAAATGGCAAGACAAGATCCCAGACACTGAAGTCCTAGAAAGAGCGTCAATGCCCAGTATCCACACTTTACTAATGAAGAATTAGATTCGCAGGGCTGGTCACTTGACTCGCATGCCAGATCACAGGCTCCCTAAACGAAATTTTTTACGGCGAGCTGCGTTGTGGTAAACGCTCCCAAGGCGGCCAGAGGAAACACATTAAAGACACTCTGAAAATCTCTCTGAATGCTTTTGGAATTCATCATGACACCTGGAATACTGCAGTCAGAGACCGAAATTCGTGGCGTAAATCATTACGCAAGGGTGCAGTCACGTGTGAGGCAACCAGGACTCCAAGAGCTGTGAAGAATAGGCTGGACAGAAAAACCATTGCAGGAAATCCTCCTCCGGAAACGTCAAGCATTCTTTGCCCACATTGTCAAAGAACATTTGGAGCCTACACAGGCTTTATCAGACATCTTAGAACTCATGGCTCCATACGTTCAACCCCACTAGATGAAATGAATGGTCATCATCATTCTTGATAGACAAACAACAACAACAACAACAACAACAACAACACATGCTTACTAAGCTCCGACCCTCGCGTAAAGAGCGCTTTTATTAATTAATATCAATCGTCGTTGCCCTTCGCGGGGCGTGGCTTTCCCACGGGTGACTATGGATAACTTTGTGCTGATCGCAGGGTCTTACTTGCCGGCGACGCATCAATCAAATGTCTGCCCTAACAAATGTCGATGGTACATGACATGCCTACCATATTTGTAACGGGTAACGGAGAATCAGGGTTCAATTCCTGAGAGGGAGCATGAGAAAGGTCAGCACTCTTCCGAATAACGGTCCCAACAGAAAACTTAACTCTGTAGTGAAAAAAGTATCCCTCACAGGGCCTCATTGGTTTATATAAAAATAATAATAAATGATACGAACTAAAGTATAGCTACGAACTAAAAAATAGAATTAAGAAAATCGAAATACGAACCAATAATAATAATCATCATCAGTCATTATCATCATCAATCAGGAGCCGTCTCCACTATGAAGGTTGGCTGCAATGGATCTCCAACACTGTCTGTCTCTCGCCTTGACTGTACATTCTGTCAGACTGATGTTCGTCCATCTCTTGATGCTATCTTCCCACTTGTATCGTTGTCTACCTCTTACTCGCTTGCCTTCAACCTTGCTTTCAAATATGGTTTTTATAAGAGTGTCATGTCTTTTAACGTGGCCAAAATATTTCACTTGCCTCCACGTTATTTCTTCCATCAACTCTGTCTTCATTCCCAGTTTTTCTAGAACCTCTGCATTTGCTTGTTTTTTGTTTCCATGAAATACGATATATTCGTCTGTATATCTACATCTTCAGGGCTTCTATGCGACTTTCTATTTGCTTGTTCAATGTCCAGGCTTCCTCGCCATACAGTAGCGTTGAATATACGTAGCATTTGACAATTCTCATTTTTAATGCGTTATTAATCTCTCTAGATGTTAATACTGATTTCATGCCGCTAAAAGCATTTTTGGCCATTCCTAATCTTTTTTTATTTTTATTTCACTTCAGCTATCATCTGTTATTATGTGTTCAAGATAGAAGAAACTTGTTACTTGTTCTAGTATCTCCCCGTTTACTGTGATGTTTGATTGCGTTCGCTGGCTGTGAACTCCAGCGTGAAGTCCTGTATGTCAGATGAAGACATCCCGTTGTCCAACATCAGTGTGATGTCATACATAACCTGGGCTTGCGAGAGTATCCGCTGTCCCATGTCTGGCTTATTGGTGTGCAGACTGGTGGTTTCTCGCCGTTCAGGCAGATACTCTCCGACTTCGGAAGAATCAGCGATCCTACTACGATAGCCAGGACCCTGAAGGGACCTGTTGCCCAGGACGCACGGCGTGGATATGTTAGTAGGTCTTGGTCAGCATAGAACCTGGCTCTGGTACCTTGGAAACTACCTCTGCGTCCCAATAGAAGGAATAAAATGATATGACAGAATCACCAATGTAGAGCTCGTGGAGAGAACTAAACAAATCCCAGTGAATCAAGAAGTGAGGAAAAGACACTGGCACTGTATTGGCCAAACATTGAGAAAATCTGAGGATAGTATAACGAGGTATATGTCTGGAATTGAGAGGACCAGAGAAATAGAGAAAGACTTACACACACAAGGAGAAGAGAGGTAGAAATAGAAATGAATACTTTGATGAGGGCTTGGGCGGAGCTGCATGGAAAAGCTACAGATAGGAGAGGGGAAAACCTTTTAAAAAAAAAAAGGAAAAAAGAGGTAGAAACAGAAATGAGTAATTTTGTGAGGACATGGGCGGAGCTACATGGGATAAATAAAGATGAGGATAGGAGGGTTTGGGATGAGTTAGCTGAGGGTCTATACCCTAATAGAGGATAACAGGTGAAAGATGAAGAATCTGTCAGCTCAGTATATAGACGATATTTGCTGTTGGGGGTGTTCCGATGACGCTGGTCGTAGCTACGAGAGAGATCATGTGGTAAAGACGTACAGATGATAGCGGGGGACATGAAGCACAGCTTACATGCAATAACAAGAAGGTGGAAATAATGGTATGTGAAAGAATCAGACCAACAAAACGGCACGTGAAAGAGTGAGACCAACAAAATGACATTTGAAGAATGAGATCACACAAAACAATGGCATATCTTCGTAGTTCGATAGTTTTTTTTGCATGTGGACATATTTGTGGTGTGCCTGTTTACATCATGCTGTTCGGCCGACACATCCCGACTTCTTCACCGGATTAACCATCCACG
Organism: Cepaea nemoralis; assembly: GCA_014155875.1. Lineage (NCBI taxonomy): Eukaryota > Metazoa > Mollusca > Gastropoda > Stylommatophora > Helicidae > Cepaea > Cepaea nemoralis. The sequence goes on from JACEFZ010002374.1 coordinate 443,360, forward strand.
GATATTTTCGTGTAACGTTTCATTGCCTCGGAGTTGCGGCGGCATCTTCGCCCTTCCATCTAAAGATGGTGCCGCCCAACAGGTGTGTCTTAAACAACCACAAGCATGCCGGTCGGCCGTTGAAGGAAGGCAGGGGCAGAACATGAACATTCTCCACCATCTAAGGCAGGGACAGAACATGAACATTCTCCACCATCTAAGGCAGGGACAGAACATGAACATTCTCCACCATCTAAGGCAGGGGCAGAACATGAACATTCTCCACCACCTAAGGAGACCTTGATAAGTGCAGATCTGACTTATGATGATCTGGTAGTACTGGGTTCATCTAAGGAATCATGGGAGGACGAAGAACCAAACCATCAGCATATTACACCTTGGAAATGTCAAAGACGAGCAGGCGAACACATTGGCTGGATCTGCACCTCTGGGTGGGGTATTGGTGCACGATAAGGCAGATGTGGCCAGAGCTCTTCGGGATCGTGTGTGTAGTTTACAAGAACAGATAGAACATTATTGTCTGGGGAGACTTCGGGATCGTTTGTGTAGTGTGTAAGAACAGATAGAACATCATTGTCTGGGGAGGCTTCGGGATCGTGTGTGTGTAGTGTGTAAGAACAGATAGAACATCATTGTCTGGGGAGACTTCGGGATCATGTGTGTAGTGTGCAAGAACATATAGAACATCATTGTGTGGGGAGACTTCGGGATCGTGGGTGTAGTGTGCAAGAACAGACAGAACATCATTGTCTGGGGAGAATGGTGTTGCAAGGAGTGACCAGATGATCTGGCCAACATTCAGTTCTCTGAGGAAAGGCCAGACGGACACATAGTCAAACTGCAGCTGGTACCATTAGTATTGGGACTCCTCGCTGGTTGTTGAGGACGAGGACAGCGTTTGTATGGGGATGTCCTGAATGCTGTGATGTCGTTTCTTGACTCAACTCGACTTGGAATTGGGCTAGCATCTGTTTTGTCTGCTTTCTTGTTTAACACAAATACAGAAAAAAATAAAACAATCTAAACTGTAAATATGATTTTCAGTTATTTTTATTGTGTCAGCTGGAGGATCTTTTGCGTAGGTTATGAGTGAAAGCAGCGGGCGCATTGATCTGATGGTTAGGAAGTTGCTCTGACAGTGGCATGAGCGACGTTAATAGAGGGTTCGATTCCTGGGCTTAATACTTGTTATGGGACTGAAAGACTGGCCACCTTTCCCTCTCATAGAGAAAAATGAGAACTATCGTTGAAACCTTTTCTGGTGGTGCTGCTGCTGTTATCAGTATAACATCATAACCAGTACATCAACCCACTCACAACAAAGCCATACTGACTGGGGAAAAAAACCTGCCTCTGCTGGGGATTGAACTAGACAGACAGAACTAGTCAGTGGCACAAGGGTTGCCTGACAACAGACTGTTATTTTTACTCTCTTTTTGTGTGCTGTGTAGTACACCTATGTGATTGGATGTTCTTTTTGTGTACCTGTGTGATTGGCTGTTCTTCATGTGTACTGGTTTGACTGACTGTTCTTCATATGTGCCAGTGTGATTGGCTATTTTATATGTGTACTGGTGTAATTGGCTGTTTTATACGTGTACCACTGTGAGTAGCTGTTCTTCGTGTGTACCTACAAGAAGGAAATGAGAATAGTAAACTGATTAGAGAAATTAGATAGTCAAAATAGTTTAGACGCATTATAATAAGAAATAAATTAGAGAACATGGTGACAACTGAAATGATTGAGGGGATAAGAACAAGGGGAAGGCAGAGAAGTAAATACCATGGATGACGTGGCCATGTGGCATGGTCGAGACAAGAACACAGAGCTGATCCAAAACTCTGGTGATCATGCGAGATGACAAAACATGACCGCCCATGCTAATCGGCATGGCACATCATGTTGATGAGAAATAATCTACGTGGATTGGGTGAAAGAATGTATGTGGAGAGACATGTGCAAACAAAAATATATGTGAAGCAGAAAAGAAAACAACACATTTTTTTAAAGTCTGATTTTCAAATCCTTTATTATCACTATCAAATAACACGTTACTTTTAATTACATGAACAGCAAAAGGAAACAAAGAAAAATATAGAAAAATGTGTGTAATAACCATAATAAAGTATAATAATTGAATTTACAAATAGTTTAAACAACACACTTATAGCAAATAGTGCGAGGATGTTGATGGCTTTGATGAAACTCATGTATTCCCAGGTTTGTTGTAAAAAAATATTCATTTTTTGTAATATTTATTTTGTGTGGGGAGTAGTGCTACTTCATTCTAGATACAGTAGTGATGTAAGTACTTTTATTTCATTATTGCATATATATATAGTTGTGGTGGTACTTCAATGAACTGTTTTGCATGCGCAATAAAAGCAAACTGCAATCTATCAATAAATGTATAGGAGTGGCAGTGCACATTGCAACAGACCTGTATAAGTTATTTGTATATATCTTCAGATTCTCCCTCGACATAAGGATCAGCGTCCGGCTGCTACTAATGCCAGTTCTTTATTGGGTATAGAGACCCCTCATTCTTCCGATGTGCTTCTCGTGTTAGGCCGTGCCACATCCTACTCCTAAGTCTCTCATTCTATCAACAATATGGATTCACTGGCGTCAAAGACTACCTCTGTTAACAACTCTCTAAGGCTATTACTAATATTGGCACGATCTATAGGCTGACCTTCTGCAATGGATGCATAACCAGCTAGCTTATCAGCTCGTTCATTTCCCTCAGCTCCTGCATGTACCGTGACAACGATGATGGCGATTCTACGAATAATAGACCTTCGCAGGGATTCAATCAACTGTTTGTGTACAGAACCTACATCGACTCCTCAGATCATGCTCATTGAATCCCCTAGGACGCAAATATCGTTATAATTATTGGATTTCAGTCATATGGAATCCCGTGTCATTGTTATCACCTCCATTGGCATGCTTCCAATTGTCATGGAGTGACTTTTAGAATGATAGTAGTATGTACCGTATATGGAATCTGAATTCCATGGGCTGGGGCATGTTATACAAAATATTCTTCGTCTAATGGAATGCCGTTTTGCTAGGACTGCTCTGCATATTATCTGTGCTATTTGTTTTTCATATATTTTAATACTTAATTCTAGACAGCGGAAATTTGCCACTTGTTTCAGGGATGTTGCTTTCGTTCTTGGATGTTATCTTTGTTTCTGTGCTGTTTAGTTTTAGTAATTCACCCCGAGGAACATCAACAAGAAGTTATTTCCGGTAATACCATTCTTGAGAACATTAAGAGAAAAAAGACAACGGAACATAGATCTGCATGTGTGCTTTATTGACTACACTATGGCAATTTATAAAACGAAACATAAAGATCAGAGTGACGGATAGTTTAAATGTTGATCATAGAGATCTGCTAATAATAAGAACATATATTGGCAATATAAAGCAGTCATAACATGTGACAACCAAACACGAAATTTCAAGTGCAATAAAGAATGTTTTGGACCGAGTTATTAATAGCATTTTATCTGTTCAATGTGTGCAACAAAATAATAATAAGATTCATACAAGATATGCCAGGGATATCACTTGGTTGGCAAATGGTATACAATCTGCGATATGTTCATGCTACGTGTTAGTTTGCTGAAAATTAAACTCAATTACAAGAAATTATATTGATATAATTGCAGCAGAATGTCAAATAAACGCGCTCTAAACAAATTTAAAAAAAAGAGGTAATAGGAATTATAAAGAATAAATTTTTTCTCCCAAATGCAGTATAAAAATGAATGGAAAAAGTGCGAAACAAGTCAATGCATTTAAGTATTTGGGTACTTTGATCAGAACATATATAAAAGGTACTGAACAGGCTAACTGTAAATTAGCCGAAGTAAAAGCGATATTTGACAAGATGGATATTCTCTGCTATATATTTGTCAACCGAGATGTGTGAAAGCGTTAGAAAGAGCTATATATCAAGCCAATAATGGTGTACGGAAGTGGAAGAATGAAAATTAACAGACTGCTGCAAAGTTATTTGAAAACTACATAATTTTTTCAAAGACGATTTATAGCAACGATATGAACAGATAGTTCATAGAATGTTGAAGTGCTATATAGAACCTATACCAAGCGACAAGTTGTCTGACACCATTACATGGAGTAATGTCAGTATGATACATTTTTTGGCAGTATACGAGACAAAGGGCTGTGGACAGGCATGATAACTACCGCCATAAAGAGTGCAAGAAGAAGTTTTAGTCTTTTTTTTTTCAGTAGTTCATCATCATATAGTAGGTCTTTAACAGAACACCACTCTCATCCAGTGCTGTCTATGTGTGCATTCAGACGTCGACTATATCAAACGGAAAAGAGATCTGCTGTTAAATGCCTTGTTAACGGAAAGCGAGGTAGGCGGTTCAACCACTTCACCGGCATTAAGTTGGACTTCAACGTTGACTTTTGGCTCATAAAGTGCTGGCACATTATTAATATAAGGTAAATCACAACGCCCTGCGAAGGACATCTGCCATGATCCAGATTTGGTCATGGTCAAATAGCGAGTTGAGAGAGTGTAGAGCTCTGCGCAGTTCAGGGCCAAGATCGACTCGATTCATATATGCACGCTTGGCACATGGACAGCCGAGCGAATCGCTGAGCAGGGGGCAACGTCTCCTTCAAGGCCTCATTCACGGTTGGACCGTGTTCGAAGTCGGACCGGTTACAGTTGAATAGGGCGATGGCAGAGCCTCACCTCGCCGCCACTTTTAGATGAATGTTTATTTAAGGTGAGAGTATCGACATTCACGAAATTTGACTGCAGATGAATGCTGAGGTCGGTCGAGAAATACAATGCCAACAGAGTGCAACTGTAGATGACGACTTCAAGTATTTTGTGAACATTGATATTAAACTGATATCGATGTGTTCATAGTATCGTGCAGGCAATGTTACATAATAAACTATAAACAGTATACACTGTTGTGTTAAATCAAGTTCGTGTGGACTGTCAATTGTCGCAGAAAGAGTGGACACAGATTAGTGCCGCAGAAGCCATGGCAGAATTGCCCCAGTGCAACTTCGCTCGTGAACAGATGGTTGAATCTATCATTAAAGGTATTGGCATACGACCAAATAGCGCTTCTCACCATGCAAGAGGCAGCTACAAGTGCCTCGACATTTATGGGTAATATACATGTGAAACCACGGAGTTCAGCAGCAGAAGTCTATGTCTAAAAGTACCACTAGAAGCCCTACATATCAGCTGCCTTTTTTCAAATAAAACGCCCTAAAGTAAGTGGCACCCATAAAGTCGTTGGCCACATCCACGATTTTGTCTGTCTTTGTTGCATACAGGTTTTGAAAATGCAATGTTCATGACCAGTGGTTAATGAATAATTTGCTCCAAGCTACTATGGGTCCGTGTTACGGTAGCACCATTACATTTTGTAGGCCTGCATGTACGGAGGAGTAGATTGCCAATTTTGTGTCTTACTTTAGCAGGCGACGAGCATAGGCGTCAAACCCACGTCTTACCATGCTGGTAAAATTGTTGCAACATTATCATGAAATTATCAGCGCAGTTTCCTATCAACTTCGTTAAAGCGCCGGCTCTAGTAGTGCTTCACGTGTAATATAAATTGATTTAGGAAAGGAGGAAGGGGTCTTCCAGGCGAATTGGTTAAACCGCATTTTGGTTGCTTCGAAAGTCATTGGTTCGTATCTGGACGTTATTAAATTCACGAGTGCCGTTTTTTTTTTTTTTGTTCGGGGGACCCACCCGGGTGGTTGATGGATTTATGTAGTGCGAGCTGTGTGTGACACTTTCTGCAGACCGCTCCGTGCAAAAAGACCGAGGTGTCTGGGATAAAACTGGTGCAATGAACTTGATTATGTTGCCTTTAAAAAAAGATAAAATGTTACGTACATTCAAGACTATTGTATGTCGCAGAAGCCTGGCCATTGAACAAGCAGTTAGAAAGTCGAATAGAGGCCTTGGAGATGTGGATATACAGAAGAATATAGCGTATTTAATGGAAACAGAAACAGTAAAATACAGAGGTTCTAGAAAAACTGGGAATGAAAAGAGAGTTGGTGAAAGAAATAAAAATAGAGGAAAGTGAAAAAAAAAACAACAACAACACCACACTGGAGGGCAAGATTGAGGGCAAGCAACAAAGAGGCAGATAACGATACAAGTGGAAAAGATAACATCAAGAGATAGACGAGCATCAGTATAACAGAATGTACAGTCAAGACGAGAGACGGTGTTGGAGATCCATTGCTACCAACATTCATTGTGGAGACGGCACCTAGTTGACTGATTGATTGATTGCCTTTAAACATAATTTCTTTTAAAGAAGATGATGGATCGATAATGATCGGAAAGGAGCCAATAAGTGCTAGATGATGTAAGTGATACATTGTATAAATATATAGTGTTTATATAGTACCTTCGGATATTGATGACAGGTAAATGGTAGAAGTAGAAATAAAATGCGACAAAACAAATAAAGAATTTAAAACTGTGTGCCCATCAGCATTATTCCCATCGTCTCTAAATGACGCCAGCACTAATTCTGTGGTAATCTGCAAACACATTTTCCTCGCAATTGTAAATGTTCCCAACTAACAAGTAGCAATATGAGTTCGGGAAAGAAAAAACATAAGAGACAGTCGGAGGAAATACCCATTCTAGAGATAATGCTCAAAGTAGTTCTGAAAGAATCTGAGATCATGTTAGCAGATTTGTATGAAGTGTCATAAAAGAAAACCCACGGAGTCTGCATCTTCAGACAATATCTGGAACGCCGACACAGTAAAATAATAATACTGCCTCTTCTTTGCAATTGTTTTCTAATATTTTTACTTATTTAGTTGGGAGATTTGTTCGCAACTTAGACGAGCAATATCTCCGATGGGCCGATTCACGCTGGTGGCGGGATCCGCACTGTAGACAATGTCAAGCGGGGAGTCTGACGGTAGTGCACGCTTTTATATGTCTAGACAGTTACGGTGACAGTTGTACACGCTCATACCAGTCCAGACACTTGGTATAAGGCACTCAGCAGAAGGATATGGCTGAACGTCTCCAAGCCAAATCCGCCAGACGTGAGGGCCTGGCCGCTACCCACCTCCTGCTCTTGGAGGTTTGATGCTGAGCAGCCAGCATCTGAAGCCTACCTTGTTCCAGACGTACTGGTCATCCTTTCCTCAGGAGAAAACAAGGCAAGGCCGAGAGAGGGACTATGCTGCATGGGCAACACATGTTCTCTGATTTCATGCCCTGGCATTGTGCTGTGGAATTATATCTCCAGTTCCAATTCACATACTTTCGTCTGCAAAGACCGCAAGGTGCCACTTACCTACTTGCTGACTATTGTTAAACTGCTGAATTATATCTTCTGCTGCAGTTGTTGTTTACACTAGTACAATGGTGATGGTTCTTTTCTTTGGCTAGATTTTATCCACATAAAAAAAGTACTGAAGAAACATTCTTTGTCAAAAAGAAACCAAACCCCGCTCAATCGCCTTTCTCTTTTCCAGAATATATGAATGTGTCTCCGGTTTGCTAAACATCTCTAACTCCGAGAAATTAGCAGCCGTGAAACTCAATTTGAAATTAATAAACGATGAAAATAATGCTAAATCCTACATAAATTTTCCCTTAACTTTTAGTTAATATTTTTAGAAACCATAATACATCAAAAGCTTAAAGTTTGTATTACATTATATATATATATATAGATATATATATATATATATATATATATATATATATATATATATATATATATATATATATATATTCGCATATCCTTTACAGGACATCGCTGTCAACAGCAGCATCTTTCAGCTGATTGTTGACTTCTTGGCAAGATTACGCTCACTAATTTGCCATTGCTTTCTGAGCGGCCGGCTCACATACCCCGTAAGTTACCGATGCGGAGAGAACCGCTACCAATTCTCACGCACATCACGTTACTCACGAGAGTATACGTTATTACGGAGAAAGTCGTGTAACCCCTAAACCATTGAGACCGTCTATTAAAACATTAAGTATACAATAAAAGCCAACATGCTTTGATGTAAAACGTGTAGAACTTCAGAATTAGAACATGGCAACACATCATGGTTGAATAGTCTATGTAACCATATTGTTCCTACTTTTCTTGCTGCTTTAATTAGTTAATTTGGTTTTGTCGGAATAAGATGGAATACCAAAAGAACTAATTACAGCAGCAAAAGAAGTAGGAACAGCATGGCTGCATAGACTATTCAACCATGCTTGGGTAGAACAACAGAAACCACGAGACTGGGGAAACGCCATAATTATCCCAATTTGGAAAAAACAAACTCAGCAAAAGAGACTGCACACAATGCAGAGGCAATTCCCTTTTGAGTCATACTAGGAAAATATTTTGCAAAATTCTCGGGAAAAGATTACGAACTACTATAGAACGCCAGAAAAGCAAAACACAAATTGGATTTAGGAAAAACAAAGGACGCACAGATGTCATTTTTGCTCGTATACAACTTATAGAAAAATCTATCGAATTCAATGAAACACTCTACTTAGACTTTGTCGACCATGAAAAGGCAGGTGATAGAGTGGGTAGAAACAAGCTATGGGAAATCCTTAAACAATATGGAGTGAATACACATCTAACAAACCTATGTAGAAGCTTGTACAACAACAGTGAATATATAGTGAGAGCAACTGGAGACACCCAGAACCCTTCACCATAAGATCCGGAGTACGACAAGGCTGTGTCCTGTCCCCTCTCTTGATCATAACATATATAGACAAAATATTTAAAGAAACTAGCCAAACAGAGACCGCAAGAACACCGCATGACGAGAACACAGAAGAAGAACCATCTGCAAATTACACCATTGGAGAACTGCTGGTTGCGGACGACCAAGCACTAATAGCAAAATTAGAAGCTGAATTGCAAGACCACATGAATAGTCTAATCGAAATATGTAGGGAACATAACATGAAAATTAGCACAAGTACATCAGAGACAATGACAATAACTAAAGAAGAAAAAAAAAACAATAGCAATTCACATAAACGAACATCCCTTGAAACAAGTAAAGAGTTTCAAGTGCCCAGGAAGAATAATATCATCAAATGGCACATCAGAAGACGATATCCAAAATAGATGCAATAAGGCAAACAAACTCATTGAACAAATGACACCAATATTAATGAACAAATATGTATCAGTAACTACTAATAAAGCACTTTACAACACAATCTTCCTACCAACTTTATGTTACCAATGCCAAACCTGGACAATGACAGAAAAAGAGAAAAGGAAAATCACAACAACAGAAATGAGAATTCTGAGAAGAATACTCAATGTATCAAGAAGAGACAGATCAGAAATGAAGAAATCAGGACTAAAGTGGGGGTTATAGCTGCACTAGATTTTATTAGAAGGCAGCAAGTCTAATGGTTTGGCCATGCAAGTAGGTTACCAACTAACAGCATAAAACAACAGGCATTGATGTATATACCAGATGAAAGCAGAGGAAAAGGCCGACCACGTAAACGATGGACGCAGGGAATAACAGACTCCATTGGAATGTAGATACATGAAGCCCATAAGAGGGCACTTTCCCGCAGTTTATGCTTCACCTCGAGACCACAAGGTACAAGAGGAACATGATGTGATGAGATGATAACAAATCAGGAGTTAAAGAAAATTAGAAATAAAATGAATATTTCTGGACATAACCAAGATGGGATTATACCTTTATAGATATATGGACAATTGCCGGTCTTCCTTTCCAATGTGTTAACGACATTGTTCGTAATCCCGTATATCCACGTAAGGAAAACAGCAGATGCCAGAGTTCGGCAGCGATTCGAGCCGCGCTGGTAACTTACGGGGTTATGTGAGCCGGTCGTTCAGAATGCAAGGGTAAACAACTGAACGTAAAACTTGCCTAGTAGATGAACGAGTAGTCGATTATGCCAGCGACAGAACTAGAACAGTGATTAAACAAGCCAGTGCAGCATCGAACCACAAAGGGATAAGGTCAATCAGTTCATGGCAGACTGCATCCAGCTTTTCTCGTCAAACTGAAAGTCGGTTGCGCCACGCTTTTCTTGTTGACTATTTCAGTTGCTAAATACTCTTCTCAAACCAGTCATAATTGACATGAGAATGTACAAAGCCGCACATGCCACGTTATATTCCAAGCAACAAATCCGAATTGTTTATTTCTCTCAACTTGACGCAATAAACCTAACTGACTAACTACACTTCTCGCTCAGCCGCGCACCTTTTATTACCTCGCCCTACCCCGAAAAACCCTGACTTACTGGGAGGGGTAACTATGGGGCACACTGACATGGGTACGCTGAGCCGCTGAGAGTAAGCGAGCAACATATGTTTTACCACGCCTAGAATGAGTAATGATTGTGCCAATCTGTGTTTAGACAAATATTTCCTTTCTGGTACACTTATGATACGTTAGGAGGGCATACATCTCGTCTGATTAATCTACTTCCCTTGCGTATATATCTGACATAGTCTAGAAAGACTCATACGAGTTTCATTTAAAAGTGTTCCAGTCACACAAGAAGTAAGCAATCAATATGTGATGTGTCTGGCACAGATGTAGTGCCATCAAAATAAAAATGACGCAGCTTATTAAAAATAATTGTGATAACCATGAAAGAACATAATATCTAGTTAGTCATCAGTCTACCTATTTACCACGCTTCTATAAAGTTCTGATAAAGTCTAGAAAGACTTCCTTAGGCACTGCACAGTCTAAAGAGTAAATTAAATTAGAAATGTCCCGGTAGCTGCTCTCTTCATACTGTTTGAAGACATCTTCAAGTTTCAGATCTCTGTAGACAGCTTTAACTTTCTCCACTGCCTCTTTTTCACCCCTTCCATAATTCCGCTGAGAACAGAAGTATCAAGAAAACGACTATAAATATTTTATGAATAAAAATCAAGTGATATTATGTAGCTCTGATCTAAGGATAAACATGAAAAAACAATTGAGTGTCGGATTTCTTACGGTAAGGATAATGTATGTTTCACATTGGAACAATACCCGTGACTATGTGTTTTAATTATTTCAACTTAAGTATTATTCATTTATTCACTTCAGATGATATATAACTCTGCAATATGCAACCAACGAGATGCAGTGCAATATACCAGGCAATAAATAGACCAACGTATTTCTTATAGCCGTCCATGTCCCATTCACAGATAGCGAAGTTTCTCAGAATAAAAGTTATGCAGATGACAACCCTCATTATGTAGACATGGGTCAACAAGCTAGGCTACAGAAAATGGAAGAGGTGGAGCTCGTCCAAAATTAAATAATGACCTGAAAAGGAATGTTTGACTTGCTGCAGGAACAGTTTCAATGAACGTCACAACAGAGACACAGAAGTACTCACTATCATGGAAAACTGAGTATACTGGAGAGAATGCCATGTTCTTTACAGCTTAGTAATTAGAGGTCACAACCTAAAGGAGCAGAACCAGTAATAAAATGACATGACAGAAGCTTTATAACAACAACAGTCAGACACTCAAAACAATACAATTACATTTGATTCCTGTCCTTTTTATTAAGATTGGAAATGAGAAGGAAAACATATTTCCTTAAGTAGGAGTAAAGAAGTTTATATCTGTAAACATAGTAACATATGAATAGATATCAACAGTAAACAATAATTTCAGACTGCAGAACCAAACTACTTATTACCAAGATGACATGCAGTGATGTGTCCGACCTGGGTACAATAATGCACAAGGCCTCGCTTCACCTCCCGTTGAGGAATCCTGGAAACACTAGTCTGACTTACTAACGGAGGGCCATCACGGTCTCCGTTGTGTCGATACAACCGGCTGAAGAATTTAATAAACTGTGCACGCTGTGAGACTGCAAGGAAGTGCATACAACGATCTTCCCTTTGTCATCTTCAAATTCTGAGTCTTCCTGTAAACAATAGTCTCATTAACCAGTGGAGCATAGAGCCAGATCTCCACTGTGTGACGACATCTCCTGGGAGTCATACTATAAACTTTGCAAGCAGCGATATTTCAAAAGTGCAAAGTTCACATCAAACAGTGCATGCACAGTTTTTTCTTGTATCATCTTCAAATTCCCTTCCAGTATTCAAATCTATCTCAATTCTTTCCTTAACCCATTTAAACACTTTCATTGTTTTTCCAAATTAATTTCTAGCTTTTATAAATTGTTTGAGTGTTTACTTCTAGTGTTTGTTTGACCCTGTGGGTCGTAACACAAGCTTTCATCAAGTGTAACTAGGTAGTTTGCTTTATATCTATCTCAACAAACAACTTCATCGGCTCTTCGCTGCTCGTTACACTAAAATATAGCCAGTTCTGTGACCACTTGAAACTTAGTGACTATACACTTTCTTCTTGGACTATTTATTACGTTGTAATGTAGCAATAAGGCATTGCAAATTAAATAAACTCCCCCGATGGTGTTTCCACCTTGTCGTGGTGGGGGAGCTTGAGTTTCTCAATGACCCTGAGAGCTATGCCGGCGGTAGCGTAGCTACCAGCAGGGCCTCCCAAGCCGGACAGGTCAAAGGGTAGAGAACAGACAAAGAGAAACACCCTGGTCCTCCAGGTTGGGGGTTGAAGCGTGGGGTTAACATCCCCACCTTTGTAAAAACCCCTCTTTGTTACGAAACAAATACATGAGCCTCGATATCGGACTGACTTATCTGGACAACGACCTTGGAACGTTAAAGGACTTTTGAGATTTGGAACATGGAATGTACGGACACTATATCGAGCTGGAGCGGCCGAAGAACTAACCCGGGAGCTGGGTGAATATCAAATGGATATAACAGCAATTCAAGAAATAAGGTGGCCAGGAGAGGGTACTATAGAGCAAAATGGAATGATTATAATATATGGAGGAAACACCCAAAATAAACATGAATTAGGAACAGGATTTGTCATAAAAAAAGAGTTATGGGGGAACGTTTTAAACTTTAAAGCTTTTAATGACAGGATTAGTAAATTACGAATAAAAGGTAAATGGAAAAATATAACGATGATTAATGTACATGCACCCACTGAAGAGAAAGAAGATGATATTAAAGAAGACTTTTATAATGATCTGGAAGATGTCATAGAAGAAACCCCCAAACAGGACATCCTGATTGTGCTGGGAGACTTCAATGCAAAAATAGGTAAAGAGCAAACTAATAAAAAAGTGGCTGGTATGGAAAGCCTACATACAACTTCAAATGATAATGGGTGGAGAGTCATCAACCTGGCAGAAGCCAAAGGACTGCAGATTAGCAGTACCAGACTACAAAGAAAGGATATACACAAACAAACTTGGAAATCATGTGACAAGAGAACCTATAATCAAATAGATCACATTTTAATTAACAACAGAAATGCATCAAACATACAGCAAGTCAGAAGTTATAGAGGAGCTGAGTGCCACAGTGACCACTTCCTCGTTGGAGCAAAATTTAAAATAAAACTTAAGAGAACTTTCTATACTAAATTACAAAGATTACACCCAACATATAACAGAGAAAAACTGCAAGACATTACAGTCAAAGAGAAATTTACAGATGAAATAAAATGTAAACTTGAAACTCTGCAAAACCCTTTGGAGGAAAGCGTTGACCAAACTTGGTTGAACATCAAGAATACAATTCAGTCTACCGCAGAAGAATGTCTCGGTGTGTTAACCACGCATAGAAAGAACAGATGGTTCAATCAAAAATGTGAAGAAGCTGTCATTAGGAAGAAGAATGCCAGACATGTATGGTTAAATGACATCAATAACATCCAAAAGGAAGAGCATTATAGAAATGAATGTAAAGAGGCTACAAAAATAGTCAGACAGCAGAAGCGAGAATATATGAGTAATATAATCAAAGATATGGAAACTAATCACCAGAAAAATGAATCCAGAAAATTTTTTAAAGAACTGAAGTCAATGAAACGAGGGCACCAACAAAACACATATGGTTTAAAAGACAAAAATGGGAATATGATAAATACCAATGAGGAAATGTGCAACACATGGAAAGAATATTTTATTGAATTACTAAATTGTGAAGCTCCAAGTAACATTTTCCCACAGGAAGAGGTTCTAACATGCGAACCACAAATTGAAGAACCTACATTTGAAGAAATCCTATATGTAATCACACGACTTAAAAACAATAAGGCAACTGGGACTGATGGAATTGCTGCTGAATTTATAAAGGCAGGTGGCCATGCATTACATCTAAAGCTATACGAACTAATAATAAAAATCTGGAGGACAGAAGAATTACCCCATGACTGGAAAGAGTCATTATTGATACCTATCTTTAAGAAAGGAGACAAGTTCCAATGTGGAAATTATAGAGGAATATCACTACTGTCCACAAGCTATAAGATACTATCCGCAGTATTACTAAATAGACTAAAACCATATTCAGAAGACATATTAGGTGACTACCAGGCGGGTTTTAGACAAAACAGATCAACAATAGATCAGATATTTATCTTACGACAAATAGCCGAGAAAAATTGGGAATATAAAAGAGATCTCCATAACATTTTTGTGGATTTTAAAAAGGCTTATGATAGTGTCCATAGGAATAGTCTATGGAATGCTATGCAGGAATTTGGAATACCAAGGAAGTTAATCAACATGACCAGACTATGCATGGAAGATACTTATAATATAGTAACATATAAAGGCAGGAAATCAGACCCCTTCCAAATAACATCTGGCTTGAAACAGGGTGATGCACTATCGCCGCTACTCTTCAATCTGGCTCTAGAGAAAGTTGTAAGGAAGGTAAAGGAGGAATGTGATATTGGAGGAACATCCAAGCTGCTTGGTTATGCAGATGATATAGATATTATAGGGCAAAGTGAACAAAAGACATTGGAAATATTGACTCACTTAAAGGGAAAAGCCCAACAGATGGGGCTGGTTATCAACCAAGATAAGACAGAATATATGGTAATTTCAAGAGACGGAATGGCTAGAAACTCTGGCCACATACAAATAGATGATATGACCATTAAAAGAACGGAAACATACAAATACCTGGGTACAATCTTCAACTGCTCCAACATCATAAGGGAAGAAATACAAGCTAGAATCAACTCTGGAAATAAGATATACTATGCACTACAACATCTACTAAAATCAAAGGCGCTATCTCGTAACACCAAAATCACAATATACAAAACACTGATCAGACCAGTTGTGCTGTATGGCTCTGAAACCTGGAGTACAACGAAAGGAGACGAAGCCTTGTTACAAACCTTTGAGAACAAAATTTTAAGACGCATCTTTGGACCCATTAGGGATACACAAAGTGGAGAGTGGAAAAGAAGAAGTAACAAAGACATTTATGATCTGTTTAAGTCCCCGCTAATCACTGGTATCATGAAGGCTAATAGACTACAATGGCTGGGGCATATAGAAAGAATAGAAGATAATAGGGAAACAAAACTCGCTTACACTCAGGAAATAAATGATCGTAGACCCCGAGGTAGACCAAGAAGGCGGTGGAGAGATAATACATGTACAGACCTACAAGCACTTGGAATCAACGACTGGCAAGAGAAGGTCCACCAGAGAGACGAATGGAGACGGATTGTATTTGCAGCAAAGAACCTCAATGGCTCGGAACGCTAAAGAAGAAGAAGAAGAAATTAAATAAAGACATGAAAAGTTAAATTCTACCCTAAGTTCTTCCTTCTGTTCGTCTGAGGCAATCTCCAGTGCTTTCGCAATTAGCCAACTACACTTGTTCTCTTCAATATCATTTCCAATTTTCCTTGACACTTCAGGGTCGCCATAACAATCAAGGTAATCATTCTGAGGACAAACCAGAATGTTATCATACAACCATGTAGACAGCTTCATCTCAAATGAGTGACATAGCTGGACTAGATTTCTGGTGATGTAATGCGTATGTTGTCACGAGCCACAGGTGACACCAGACCCTCATCAAACTGATGATGGCAAAACCAAAACGAAGAAGTTTAAACTAGAAATATCAGTACATTAGCTGAGTTAGGAAAGTTAGATAAAGAAACAAAAGAAATGAAAAGTATGAATATTTATATCTTAGTCATGCGGGAGGTGAGGTGGACGGGATATACTAAAGAAATTACGGACAAACTAACAATACTATATTCATGAGGTAAACACGACAAAAAGTAGTTGGGCTACAATTAAATGAGGAAATAGCTAAATCAATTAATCATCATTGGAGTATTTCCATATTGTTATTATGGTCAAAATCAAAGGCAAAAGCAATATATATATAAATATTATACAAGTATACACACTAACAACGAGCAGTAGTAAAGAGGAAATACCAAAATTATTTGTGGAAGCAGAAATGGCAATCTATCAAACTAAATTACGAGAATTAAAAATAATACTTGGATATTTCAACGCCAAAGTAGGAAAGGAAAGAGAGCGGCGAAGGACTATAATTTAGGAACAAGAAATTCCAATTCCAATTCCAATTTTCAAAAACAAAAATTCCAAATTCGGCCTCGTCTAACCTGCTTCATCAGCTGTGGTTATTGTTGAGGTCCGTGGTTTTTGTGGGTTTATTCACCCTAATTATTGTCTTGTGAGTCCTATCTCGGACTGGTTATGTAGCGTTTGTGTCTGTGACGTCATCAGTGGGATCGGTCGGCGGCTGTCCTTTGTGCATGTTTCATCTTGTGGTTTTCTTTGTTGGTGCAGGCTCCTGGCTCGTCTGGCTTGATTGGCTGCAGTCCTTTGAAGGACCTGTATCCTCTGGTGGTGTCTGTTGTTGGTGAAGGCTGCTGGTTCCTCTGGCGTGGAAGGTTGCAGTCCTTAAAAGGACTTTTTATTTGTTTTGTTGCCTTCCATTTTGTGTATTTTACGTAGGAGCTTCTCGGCGGTTTCCATTTCTTGTTTGCGCAATATCTCTTTCCTCTCCCTGTTGATTCTTTCGCGCCTCTTGTCCATTTCGAGTGATCTGCTTTCTTCTTTCCTCTCCCATTCTGCTAGCTCAACTTTATTCATTCTGCCCAACGCTTGAAATTCCTCCATTGTCATTGGAGCAGGGTACTCTGTGCCGCCGTCACTCTCCGTCCCTATGATTTCTCCAGTGGTCTCATGGTATACTGGTTTCCTCTTGGACCCAGGTGGCCCGAAGAAGTTCTGTATCGTATCGGCCTTTTGTTGGGTTTCATCTTGCTGCTGTTCTGTGATCGTGTCCTTGGCTTCAGCTGGTTTTCTTTGGGTTAGTTCTCTTTTTAGCATTTCTCTCTCCGCTTTGATGTTTCGTAGAATCTCTTCATTCTCCTTCTTAATCAGTGCCATATGTTCTACTTCTTGCTTGATGTTTTGCTGTATCTCCTTTATTTCCGCCAGTAGTTTTTCGTTGTTGTTATTCGGGGTCGGCGTTAGCAGTGCCTTGACTTGTCTCTTCAACTCGTCTATCTGTTTTTGAAGTTGATCTCTTTCGGCTTGTGCTATACCCGTGGCTGTCTCGCCCCTCTGCATTGCTTCCTTGAATGGAGTCTTTGTGATGATGGCTATCTTTAAGACGTCTCTGTGTCTCTGCAGGTACGGACAGCCCAAGTATCTTGCTCCATGCTTGCCCTGGCAGTTGGCGCACTTTCTTTTGTTGTTAGGGGCTCTGAAGTCAGTGTCCAGCTTGGCCAGCGGACACTCCTTGAAGGCGTGGTGATAGGCGAAGTATCGGCATATCTCCGTCACAGCTCTGCTGTGGCCGGCCCTCTGGCATCTTGAACATTGATTGACACTTGGGATGAATCTATCTGACTGTTGAGTTTTCTTGCTGAATGATACTGTGATCGGCATTTCGCTGCCCTCCGACGTCAGTACTGCCAAGGTTGTAGGTATCTTAGAGTAGGTGAGAAGCCGCTCTGCCTTCAAGAATCGGATGTGAAGATTCTCTTCACGTAGCTGCTTCAGGATTTCTTCATCTTTCAGCTCCACAGGAATCCGCTTGACAACCCATCGGACTGTTTTTGAGTCGGTGTTTCCGACTCTGGTGTCTTTTTCCTCCTTCTTCTCTGCTGTCTTGGTTCTTGACTGTGTTGGGCTGTCAATCTTCTCCCTCGTAGTAGCTTCAGTAATAGCTGTAGTACCAGGCTCTTTGATGCAGCTAGCAGGTGGGCTCTCGACGTTCTTCTTCTTGTTGTCGGCTCCCACGCTGCACATCTCGGCAACCGCGTGTTTCTTGTTGTTGGACTTTCAATGTGGCATTTTCCCGCTGATCAGGCTTCTTGACAGAATAATGCGACTTGACTTGTTAGCGCTCGCAGTGCGAATACGACGACGACGACGGAACAAGAAATGAAAGGGGAGACAAACTTATAGAATGTGAAAAAAGTTCTCACTCATTATAACATTGCCGTCTTGACAGATGATAGTTTGTTACAGTGTGTTTCTAACAAGGCATAACAACTACAACCCATGGCGGTAGCGAATAGTATACCTTTTTATAGTACACAGCCAGGGCTGAATTGTTTAGGCCATGTGTTGTCAAAACTGCATGATCCCGCTCTCGGCCTGCCTAGTTTACTCCAGAGGGAAGGTAACACCAATACACCTGGAATAAGACAAGCTGCAGAAGCTGCTAGATCAGCAAAGCAATTTTCTGTCCGCCTGTCGGAGCTTCAATCCTAGACAAGTTACAGACTGATGCTTACGGCCTGGTCTGCCCTGCCAAGACATTTAATCTTTAGGTTGCATTTCCTCGCAATTTGATAAGGTTGTATCTACTGTTATAAGGTAGCTCAGTAATATATGACTAAGGTCTGTCTTTAGGAAAAAGCAATACATGATATGATAGTAGGACATAACTGGTTTATACACCATACGAGACGACATTACACATGAAAATAACAGTTTAAGCAAACATTCAACCATATTGAGTATATAATATACGAGAAAATAATGTACCATATCGTTTTTTCCCAGCTAATAATGAAGATTGGAGCATGCCATGTTGCACACTTCAATTATGGAATGTGCCGACAATGTGTACTAAATTGCGACCCAAGCTGCCAGATAACATGGTTGTACTAAATCGTTGAATTTGTGCGTGTTAGCATCTTTAGTTTGTCAAAGTCCTGAGACAGGACAAGAGCTAGCATAAGACAGGACAGTATGCCCAGCGACAGACAGGACGACATGGGTTAACCCCATGGACAGCTATCAGCGACGGACTGACGAACACCTAGGTGAAGGACAGGACAAGGTAATACTGAGACGCATTACCCACCACGGACTACTTGAGATACACACGTTCATACATCACGTGATAGGAGACCCAGAGCGTAAGCTTGAGCAAATGGGACCGAGGATTGAATGTGGACGGTTGTGTTTGGTCGTTTGTTGAGCGAGTGAACAGCTAACAGAAATGATTGCTAGTTCGAGCTGCGAGTATCTGATATAGTTTGTGTCTGCGGCTAGCGGCGAGGGCGACTATATATGTACATTACTAAATACCAAGATGTTAGTGATACTACATTCCATTGAATTGTATTTTTGCAATTAAACACATGAAGATGTTCATCGACTTTGAATGATGAATATTAGCATGTTAACCATTTTCCAGGGCACAGACAAGTTAATGAACCGGGACCCTGACGCTGAATAAGCAGCGAGTTGAGATAGAATTTCTCGTTGCAGATAAGGAACTTGTTGTGAACACTCACAAACGTCTATGCGAAGTGAATGAGAATTTTGCAGTCAACAGATGTGTAGCAGTCCCTGGATTCATAGAATCAAAGAATCAGCAATTGGAGGTATGGAGCTGCTTGATCGGTCGCGCTGTGGACTTCTTGCCACAGCCACCAACGCAGAAATGTGGAAATGTGCTGACGGCATTACTCTCACTGATAGGCAAATCTCTACTCAATAATTGACCGTACAGCTGTTAGTAAGGAATGATAGTGCAAATGCAGTTATAAAAACTTTGAATTTCTAAGGATTTTGCAAGATGGGTTCCTCGAAGTCTCACAAATGACCACCAAATTGCAAGGGAAAACAATATCTTCTGAATTTTTTGAGCGTTTCAATGCTGATGGAGATAACCTTTTGGCTAAAATCGTTACAGGTGACGAAACCTGGGCACATCATATCGAACCTGGGACAAACAGACAATCAGTAGAGTGGCATCATCCGCAATCACCACGAAAATGAAATTCAAGGAAATTCCTTCAGCTAGAAAGGTCATGATCGCTTTCTTTTAGGACATTGAAGGTGTGATCCTTATGGATGTATACCAAGAGGAGAGACAATAAGTTCGCAAGCTTACATTAAAACATTGAAAACATCTCAAACAACTTTTTCGCAGAGTTCGGCTGCACAAGAATCCAACAGACCTGCTTCTCTTTCACGAAAATGCGTGCCATCATACAAGTCTGGCAACAAGGGAAGCAATCACCAAATTGGGTTGTACTGTACTATCCCATCCACCCTACATTGCCGATTTGGCACCCTCTGATTTTCGTCTATTTGATCCACTTAAACATGCACTCCGTGAAACAAGGTTTGGAGATGATGAAGGTGTGTTTCATGCAGCGAAGAAACAACTGTATGATCAAGAGACAATCTGGTTCGGGCAAGGAATACATGCACTTGTTTCGTGCTAGTAAAAGGTTGTACACGTTGGTGGGGATTATGTTGAATAATACCAATGTTTACATGCCATATCCAGTATATTGTGTATAAATATCATGCTTTGTAAATGAACAGCTCCTGAGACAATATATGTGGTGCATTACTTTCTGAACGCCCCTCGCACTTCATAAATGTGTCTCGGAGACGAAGTCTTTAAGACACGTGCGACGTTCTCAGAAGGTCGTAGGTTTATTTCCAGAGTTCACATTTTGGTTCACGAGTGAAATTTACTCCAAGACCCCAGGGGTTCGTCGCTTGAGCTACGGAGCTCGTGCTCTGTGCAACGCTTTCGTCAGGCCCCACTGCCAAAAGAGGCCGAGATAAATGGGATAAACTTCATGCAATGAAGTAAATTCTCTCGTCTGTAAATCCCGTTTAATCCATTTATTTGCTACACATGATTAACAAACGATCAGAAATATCTAATAAATATGAAAATAATGAATGGAACTGATTGTTGCTGTGACCAAGACTATCATGTGGACACATTGAAGTCAGATTGAAAGATGGGGAAAACAATTACAACATGAAACTTAACAAAATATATTCTAAAATTATGAATAACCTATAATGCAATAATTAAAATACAAAATATATATCAACAATCAGAAATGCTGATCGTATTCTGGTATGAACCTAAGGCCTATCCACGTCATTGTGTAAGTGCTTCCACATTGACGTGGATAGGCCTTAGGTTCATACCAGAATACGATCAACGATGCTAGTAGTGGGTTGTGCTCAATATTTAAATCTCAAATCCCGAAACAACCCAATAAATCAATCAGAAATGATTCAGGGCTATGTTCATCAAAGATATATTACCGCAGAGAAGACAAAACAAACAAAACAAAGTGGATGACAGAACCATCTTAAAGTTGATAGACAAAACTAAAAACAACTGGTGTCGTGAGCCGCTACACGCTGCGGGATTTGCTGAGGGGATCCGAGCACTTATGGACTGAATGGTTCGATGTGCAATGAGGATGATCTGGCGACTAACTAACTAACTAGACAAAATTAAACTTAGTAAAAATAGGAAAGAAGAATAGGACAATGATAACAAAAGAAATATGAGACGAACAAACATTTTATTAGACAAGCAGTGCAATAAATTGGCCTTTATTCTATCAGTGATATAAAAAATATAGACGGACAAATCAATAAGATGGCAGGAAGAAAACTACGAGTAAGCGAAGTATGTTTGACATTAAAGACAGTAAAGGTACTAATGAAAAAATGTGATATAATAAAGAGTTAAAATGAATACATAAGATTGATTGATTGATTGATTGATTTAGGAATCGACATCACAACATTTGGGGCATTCCCATAAGCGCTCCGTCCCGATCCTCAGCAGCCAGCGAAGAGTTCCAACACCAATAGTACCAGTAGAAATCTGATTATATGTCCGTCTCGCCTTTCCTCTGAGCGTTGAGCGTCGGACAGATCCCTCGTCACTCCTCGCTGTCTCATTCTTGCCAGACCATGGTAATCCATTTGCTCCTCCGAGATGTACACGTGCTGCCACTAGGCCGCAACCACGTCTGTCTTGTCATGTATCAATACTCCACCAAGTTCTGCAGAGCCAGCCAATCTGTCCGCCTGTTCATTTCCCAGCACACCGGCATGCGCCCTAGAAAAGATCCAGGCGATGCTTGTCACCCGTGAACCCCGAAGAGAAGCCAGCCACTCCGCACGAAGCCTGCTCGTCCTCACCTTCGTCAGCATGCTTTCTAAGTCAGTTACAATCACGATGTGTGTGTGTGTGTGTCGTATTCTCCATCCATGTTGTGGTATCATATGCCAGGCTCTCTTGCACCAAACATCGACCATTAGCTTTGGCTATGAACCCCCAGCCACTTCTCTCACCCTTGACACCGAACCATCTGTGTAGATAATCACATCACCCGAGTGAGCATTGTCCTGAATTAGTTGCTGGATTTCCACTTCCGTGGCCCCTGCTGGCCACTCCCTGCACTCTCGGCATAATGTGATTATAACTCTGCACAAGTCTGACTGCTCCGCTGGCACTCTGACCCACTCCTCTCCGCACCTAATGTTCTCCAAGGGGCACACCTGTCTGATCGTATCCTCCGCCTGAGCCATCCATGATTTCCCTCTTATCAGTCGCTGACCCTTAACTGCGCCCAGCGCCTCATGCAGTGGGTGGTCTGTGTCTGCAGCTACTCTCAGGTATGCCTTCGCCTGCATCACCTTGAGCCTACCAGCAACAGTCTGCAGACCAAGGATGTAACGCATACACACTACTGGGGTGTCTCTGGAGCATTCCAGAATGACCCGCATAGCTTCATTATGTATGCACTCTAACTTCACCAGCTGACTCTCTGAGACAGTGAGCAGTCCTAATCCATAATCAATTACTGAGAGGATCAAGTGCTGGTATAGTGTGAAGAGCATTCTCTGGTCTGTGTCCATTGCAGCCATAGTTGTAAGTGCACTGAGTCCCTTTTGAGATCTTGTCACAACCGTCTCCACATGGTCCTTGAAGGATAGGCTCCAGTCAAATGTGATCCCCAGACACTTCAGTTTGTTCTCTCTGCTGTTCTCTCATGAATACATAAGAGAGTTATGAGATGGCGAAACAGCAGAACTAATAGAAGACAGTAACTAACAAGGTCCACCTAAACTTCTAAAAATGTCACTGACACTATCAAACACATTCATTCATTCAGTGGCATGTTCTTTGCAGAACCTCGCTCCCATAACAACCTTCCGAAAATTTCTCGATCACAAGCAAGATGTCTCGCGTCCGATACACCCATCTGGAGATCACCCGCCACATCATGCACCCATCTTCTCTTTGGCATTCCTCTTCCTCTTTTCCCAGGCATTCACCGCTCCATTATTGTTCTCTCCAAACTTTCGTGACGTTTCAGGTGATCAAAATATTTTAATTTTCTTAGTTTTATCGTCTTTATTAGCCAACATTCTTCAATATTCAGCTCTTGAAGTATTGATACATTTGTTCTTTTCTTTACTCAAGATATTCTTAGAACTCGTCTATAACATTTATATTCAAAGGCGTTTATGCGCTGTTCAGCTTGTTTAGTAAGTGTCCAGGTCTCACGGGCATATGTTGCAATGAGAAAGATCAATCAATCAATCAGGTGTCGTCTCCCCAATGAATGTTGGCTGCAATGGATCTCCAACACTGTCTTTCTCTTGCCTTGACAGTACATTCTGTCAGGCTGATGTTCGTCCATCTCTTGATGTTATTCTCCCACTTGTATCGTTGTCTACCTCTTGCTCGCTTGCCCTCAACCTTGCCTTCCAGTATGGTTTTTATAATAGTATCATGTATTTTAACGTGGCCAGAATATTTCACTTGTCTCCTCTTTATTTCTTTCATCAACTCTCTCTTCATTCCCAGTTTTTCTAGGACCTCTGCATTTGATTGTATTTGTTTCCATGAAATACGACCTATTCGTCTATATATCCACATCTCCAGGGCTTCTATGCGACTTTCTAGTTGCTTGTTCAATGTCCAGGCTTCCGAGCCATGTAGTAGCGTTGAATATACGTAGCATTTGACAATTCTCATTTTTAATGCGTTATTAATCTTTCTAGATGTTAATACTGATTTCATGCCGTTGTAGCATTTTTGGCCATTCCTATTCTCTTTTTGATTTCTATTTCACTTCTGCCATCATCTGTTATTATATGTCCAAGATAGGAGAAACTTGTTACTTGTTCTTGTAACTGCCCGTTTACTGTGATGTTCATTGATGACCTTTCCTTTTCACTGCTAATTATCATAGTTTTTGTTTTTTGGATGTTAATATCTAAGCCACATTCTGCACTGTGCCTGTTTACTTCTTCCACTAGGTCTTGCAACTCTTGCTCACTTTCTGCTAGTAACACGGTATCGTCAGCATATCTAAGATTGGTTATGATTCTTCCATTGATGCTGAGTCCAGGCATTTCAACTTGTTTAAAAATTCTTTCTGTGTATAGGTTGAAGAGCCTTGGGGATAGTACACATCCCTGCCGCACAGCTCTTTTTATCTCTATAGGTAACGAATAGTTATTAACGCATCCAATAGACGCCACTTGTTCCCAGTACAAGTTACTAATAAGTCTGATGTCCTTTCCGTCTACTCCTATATCTTGAAGGCACGTAATTAGTCGTTCATGTTGTACTCTATGAAAAGCTTTCTTGTAGTCTATAAAACAAACATATATACTTTTTTGAACTTCTATATATGTTTCAATTAACATCCTCAAACAGATAATTGCTTCTCTGGTGCCGCTGTTTTTGCGGAACACAAATTGTTCTTCAGCTACTTCCTCATCTATTTTATGTTGAATTCGTTCTTGTATGATCTTGAATAGCATCTTAGTTAATGGGAAAGATGCATGCTCTTAAAAATCTAATTTTTGTGGTTCTGTCTGTCTTCCTCTATAATTTATTCAGTTGTTTTAGTCTGTGAAGAGCAATTGATAGTCGTCATTTAATTTCTTTCATTGTGTCACCATTGTTGGTAATCAATGACCCAAGATATTCGAAATTGTCCACCACCTCCAATCTTCCTCATTAACATATAATTCTTTGCCCGTAGTAGTTTTATCTGTATGCAATAGCTTTGTTTTTGCTATGTTAAGATACAAGTTGTGATTTTCATTATTTCTTTGGGTTGAGGTTATTACGTTTTCTGTATCATTCTGTGATGTGGATAGCAATACTTTGTCAACAGCATACCGAATCTCTGGTATCTCATGAACACCGATATTTAGGGCATCATATTGCTCCGTGGTTATATTATCTCTGACATTTCTTATATTTTTCGGCGTACAGGTTAAACAAATAGGGTGCCAGCACACAGCCCTGACGGACTCCTTGCTTGATGTCAAACCAATCTGATGTCTCGCCATCTATTCTAACTGCTGCTTGTTGGTCTAGATATAGCATTTTTATGAGATGTACTACATGTGATGGAAAGCCCATATTCCTCATGATTTCCCAAAGTTTCTGATGTTGTACACAGACAAATGCCTTTGAATAATCCACAAAACATGAGAATATGTTTACATTAAATTCTCTGCACTTCTCTATTATTAAACGCATATTGAGTATGTGATCTCTTGTTCTTCTTCCTTGTCTAAATCCAGCTTGAACCACTTTAATATCTTCTTCAATATTCTTACGAAGTCTTCCCATTATGATTTGTAGGAGTAGTTTACTTGCATGACTGATCAGGGCAACAGTTCTATAGTTGGTGCATAATTTCAGGTTGCCTTTTTGGTATTGGAATGAAGATAGTTCTCTTTCGATCTTTTGGCCATATACCATATGTCCATACCTTTTTAAATAATGTGTGATAAATTTGTATGCTTTCTTCCCCTTCCGCTTTAATTTGTTCATCTGATATGTCATCACATCCTGGTGATTTACCATTCTTCAGGTTCTTTATTGCCCATGCAATTTCATCTAATGAGGGTTCAGGTTCTGTCTCTGCTGTCATTGGTTCATGTATATCATTCATATCCTCATAGTCAATCATAGCATACATTCCACTGAAGAATTCCTGCCTTTTTCTAGAATTTGTCTAGATTCTGTAAGGTAATTCCCATCGTGTCACAGGTAACATTTAATTGAGGTTGAAAATTGCTTGTCAATGACGTCATTTCTTTGAACATTTCGAAATCGCTTCAATTCTTATGATATTGTTCTAATTTAATACAACAATTATGTATATATTGGTTTTTGTCCTTTCTTGTGTTCTTTTGTATTTCTCGGGTTAAAGATGTATACTTCATCTTGCTATTATCAGATTCACCTCCTTTCTTTTCTAGTTCCCTTCGTAGTTTTATTAATTCTAACGTGTCTGATGTAATCCGTGGCTTATGTTGCTTAGTCCTGGTCGAAATTAAATCATTCACTGCTGTTATCAAGATATCTCGACGTGATTTGACGACCGTTAGGTCAGCAGCTCAGATGCCATCAGTCCAGTAGAATGGGGACACCGCACTATAACTTCCATGCCAGGCTTATTTAGGTGAGTGTTGTCTGAATACAGTACGGGAGCGTGAGATGACAGTGAATACCTGAAGGTTTTAGCTGCATAAGCGGTCAATTCTGACATCTGTTATTCACCAGTCACAAATACATACGGGGCTGTACACTACACCATCGCCTCAGGCTGTTGTCGTTCTTTGTTGGTACGTCTTGCCCTTGTGTGATGTGTTGGCAGTCTGGAGCGGGCCTGCTGGGCTTGCTCTGATGTTCATCGGCGTCATCTCCTGGATCATACCCACATACGAGCCAGAGAGCAAACGGGTTGGGCACATCTTGTGTGTCGGCAGGGCACCGGTCGTTAGTGCAGTTTCACTGCCCGTGTCCACCATCAAGAGAGAAATGCAGAATAACAACCCAGCAAAACCCTGCGCCGTGACAAACACCACGAACCATTTCATCAAACATCGATTCATTATTTTAATGAGAAGAACAAAGAATAAAATAAAGATGGACATCGTTGAAGAACAGCATTAATATGTGGAAGAAAAGGGTACTAATAATGCAATATACGCATTATGAATACTAATAGAGAGATCAACAGGGGAACAAAAATACTCCTATCATATCAATGCTTTATAGATGAAACCAAGACATTGGATAAAGTAAAACATGATGAACTGATCAACATATTGGAAGATTTAAATTTATGGGAAAGACCTCATAATAATAAAGAATGTTTTTAAAGCTTTGAAAAGGCTTAAATGAACAGGGGGGAAATGGTTTCATCAAAGAAAATGATAACACCAACATATACCAATTGAGGGGAACATTTTAATCCAAGTACAGCTCTTCACTTTGGAAGGGATCGCTCTAGATGGAGTCTTTTTATTGGTCGTTTATTTGAAGTGTTTGGATTGGTCGTATATTCAGCATAGGTGACGTATTTGCGTCTTTGGGCCGACACATTGGCTTCTTCGGGCGTTTCGTGACAGAGTTGAACTTCCCGAGTTCAAGAGGACATAAACCTTACACAAATGCACGCTGAAGTCAGAAACGTGGTCTACGAGCTATATAGATGTATAACTAGGCGTGAGACACTATCCTCAAAAGTGGAACGAAGAAGAAGAAGAAGAAGAAGAAGAAGAAGAAGAAGAAGAAGAAGAAGAAGAAGAAGAAGAAGAAGAAGAAGAAGAAGAAGAAGAAGAAGAAGAAGAAGAAGAAGAAAGAAGAAGAAGAAGAAGCAGAAGAAGAAAGAAGAAGAAGAAGAAGAAGAAGAAGAAGAAGAAGAAGAAGAAGAAGAAGAAGAAGAAGAAGAAGAAGAAGAAGAAGAAGAAGAAGAAGAAGAAGAAGAAGAAGAAGAAGAAGAAGAAGAAGAAGAATGAAGGTTGAAGATTGAAGGTTGAAGGTTGAAGGTTGTAGCTACATAATGAATATTCAGAATCGCTTACAAGCGCTTGGTGGAATTGACCCATCTGTATTAATATTGGTTTGGCTTGCTTGTATATTTCTTCATCTGAGATCCCAGCCTGTAATTACATGGCATTCATACATGGTTAATAGAAATAATTTTATTTACAGGAGATTGGACTAATAAACTATAGACATTTATGAGCTGCTACCTGCGCCTAAACGAAGGACTATAGTAATCACCACTAATACTGAGTGTATAGAGAGAACTAGACACATTCTAGCAAAGTTATAAGTGACTAAAAGTTACGCGGACGCTGAAAAGAACACCTTAAAGAAAACGTGATAATCTTAAGACTAGAAAATACTTTTTTTGGAATTCACAGGGAAAACGAAATAGGTGGACACCTGAAAACTCACGGAGAATAAAATTATAGACAGAGATGTATAATGTGGGGAGGAAGTGGCGAGAATTGTAAGAACCCGCACAAGATACCATGAATGAACGTCAAATCAGGAAGAAATGAGCCGGAAACGCATGTTTCCGATTTCACTTTAGTTTCATATTCGACACTCCGATACAATAAGCAAATGTCGAGATTGTAAGCCTTTGTTGTTTTGATTCCCCCCCCCCCTCCCCCATAGTCATTTTCAAAACAGAAACACAATGAAACACTACAGGGCTTTTCCAGTGTTCATTACCCACAATGTCTTATAGTTTTATCGTGGTGTTTGGTGCAAATGTTACAGTTTAATGATTAGTGCGTTATTACAGTGTGGTGAAGCATTGTCACAGTGTAGTGATTGGTACGCTGTTACAGTGAGGTGGCTGGTGCACTATTACAGTGTAGTGGTTGGTGTAGTTACAGTATAGTGTTTGGTGTGCCTACAGTGCTGTGTTTGGCTGTTACAAAAAGCTTCTTTGTGCTCTGTTACAAGTAGTAGATACAAATCTGGGATCCGGTCTCCGGTAGGGATTCCAACCAGTACAGTCAAACCAACATCAGAAACGGAGTTCAAGAGACTGATCTGGGAAAGTACAGGACGGTGTAAACCCGATCCACTGAGTGCGGTTTAGTGAACACAAATAAGGGCTAAACATGAAATCACTGATAAGTTGTACTATCAGGAAGCAGCGAAGTGGAAGACGACAAACTTTCAGAATATGACAGAACAGTTAGACACTACAATAAGAGAGGCCCGGCATCAGGCTTACGATAGAGACAAATTTCAAAGATTGACTGCACAGTTCTACAAGGAGCAAGGAAAATTGTGTGGATGATGATGTTTTGCAGGCTTGAATATGATTTTGCTTTAGCTTGTTTAATATATAGTCGTTGGGAGCCGTGGTAGCGTCGTAGCAGGCCGCTCGCCTACTGGCCCGATGCTCATGGGTTCCTTCTGTATCGGGGTGCATTCGGATTGTAAAATGTTGCCTGGTAGACCCAGCCTAAAATGGTTGCTAAGAAATGTCTTGGGAAGTTAAAAACGACTGGTGTGATACTGATCACATAACCCACCTACTGCCGATTGGCTGATTAAAATATGTATCTGGCTCAATGCGCCTTAAGTCGTGAAAAAGTGTTCTTCACTTACTTATTAATATATAGTCATTTGGGTCTAGTAATGAGTGTGTTGCCTAGACCTAAGGTGGAAGAACATACAATCCAGTATAAATCATTATGTTTACTTACCATGCGCATAGCAATTACTGCAGGAAAGTAACATGAGAAGAAAGCGAACTTCCACTTGGCGATGGCATTGAATCTCTCGATTGTGAACTTAGATAAATCACCTTTGGATTCAGATGTTGTCATATCCAGGCACTGGCCTGTTACGATTTGTTGTGTTGTCTGGACAATAGGAAAAGAAAACGTTCTCAAATAAACAAGATTAACAAGAGGGAGGAAATCAACGAAAGTGTGGTTTGCTGTAAGAGTGCATCTCACAGGCAGAATATAAATATTATGAATGTATAAGCTATCAAATTATTTATGAATCACCAAATGTATCACTGCTGCGGAGTCAGAGTTAGTTAGTTAGTTAGTTAGTTAGTTAGTTAGTTAGTTAGTTAGTTAGTTAGTTAGTTAGTTAGTTAGTTAGTCGACAGACCATCCTCATTGCACATCGAACCATTCAGTCCATAATTGTTCGGATCCTCTCTTCAGCAAATCCCTCAGAGTGTAGCGGCTCACGACACCAGTTCTGTATTGGTTTATTACTCTTCTTTGGCTTCCTGCGTAGTGTTCTTGTTTGGCCACACCTATTTTAACTTGCTGTTCTCGCAGCCTGAACATGGTTGTAGATTCCCAGTCATCGTTTGGTTCTCGTAAACGTCCGCCTTCCACAGTAGCCCTACCTGCAAGCCTGTCAACCTGCTCATTCCCTTGTACACCCGCATGTCCTGACACGAAGATGAAACTAATCTTTGCCAGCCGAGACCGCCCCAGAGATAGCAGCCACTCTCTTCGGACCCACCCCATCTCTAGCGTCCTGAGCATACTCATTGAGTCACTAAGGACACATGCTCGATTGAACGTCTGTGTTATTGCTTTACTTACTGCCATGACTTCCATAGTCAGGATGCTTGTCCTTCACAATTTTCCCTCCGGTCTGAGCCGGAAAGGCCCACGAACTTCTCACTCCTCGAACGACCGACCCATCCGTGTTAATGACAGCATCATCCTCTAAAGATTTCTCGAAGATCAGAGCATGTACTTCCGCCTCCACAGCAGCTGGATGTTCTTGTTTGCATTCCCTGTCTAGTTGGATGCAAACTGAAAAGGATGCACAGAACTCTGTTGGCATTTGCACCCACTCCTCGCCAGGTTCTAAGTCCTCAAGTGAACACACCTGCTGAAGAATGTCTTCGGCTTGACCCATCCACGACTTTCCTCTTTTTAACCTGCTGTCCTTTACCTTCATAATCTCGCTATGCATTGGATGTTGCGTGCTTGCGTTGACTCTGCGATAGGCACGTACATAGCATATTTGTATTCAGTCCTTCATGGTTAGAAAATCAAGAAGGTAGTGCACCGCCCTGCATGCTGTATCTCTTGTACATCCAAAAATCATGCGCAGAGCTTCGTTCTCTGGCTTTTCCATCCTTTCTGTCTGCTTATGGCTGAGAGTCAGGATCGCCATCGCATACTCCAAAACAGAAAGGACCAGATCTTCGTAAAGAAGATATAGATGGCGCTGCTCACAGTTTACTGCCGCCACCACCGGCATCGCAACCACACCCCGTTGGTCTTTGTTATCACCTGGTCAACGTGCTCAGTATACGCTAGGCTTCGAGCAAATCAGGCATTTCCTTGCCTGCGTTATTTCCACCGTCTCTGAACCCAGATTTACAGCTGGCGTTGGGGTGTTGACAATATGGTTATTCTAAGAGAACCGTGTCACTGTTAGCTTTGTTGGGTTGACCATTGCACAAACTTCAACACACCAAGTGCTTGTGTGATTGAGTTCGGTTTGTAGTTCCACAGCAACACGATCTCTATCCTTACCCTGACGATACACTAAAACATCGTCTGCATACGACAATTTCCGCCCCGGTCCTATGATTTACACGCTGGTGATTCTCACTGTATAGGCGTTGAACAACAACGGAAGTAATAGTTAGTTAGTTAGTTAGTTAGTTAGTTAATTAGTTAGTTAGTTATTTAGTTAGTTAGTTAGTTAGTTAGGTAGGTAGGTAGGTAGGTAGGTAGGTAGGTAGGTAGGTAGGTAGGAAGGAAGGAAGGAAGGTAGGTAGGTAGGTAGGAAGGTAGGTAGGTGGGTGGGTGGATGGGTGTGTGGGTGGGTGGGTGGGTGGGGGGTGGTTGGTTGGTTGGTTAGTTGGGTGGGTGGGTGGGTGGTTGGTTGGTTGGGTGGGTGGGTGGGTGGGTGGTTGGTTGGTTGGTTGGTTGGTTGGTTGGTTGGTTGGTTAATCAGTCAGTCAGTCAGTCAGTCAGTCAGTTAGTCAGTCAGTCAGTCAGTCAAGGTTTCAACTTCACAGCAACGGGTCGTCCCCATTATGCTTCATTCCCGTGCCGGCGAATATCACACAAAATGCTCTCCTCTGTCCAATGTGAAAAGTTGAATAGACGGGAGTCTCGGCAATCCAACAGCCCGCTCAGGTACAATGCGTAATTCCGCCGTCAGAATGTCAACACAAAATTTATCCACGAATACCACAGTTCATCGTTGATGGACTCGGCAGTCACCAGAAAGACCTCATTGACCCGGGTTTTCTCACATGGCTCGGTCTCATCGACACTTTCGCCGACCCCCGAAAGTGTCGCACAAAGCACGAACTCCGCAGCTTAAGCGCCGACTCCCAGGAGTCTCCCGAAAAATGCACTCGTGAACTGAAAGGGCAAAACAGTCAATTCAGCAACCACCGGTAGCCATTGTTCCGAACATGCAGTTCACTGTACAGAACAGATATAAAAGCATTCCACGAGAATTTCACAGCTCACGGTGTCGCCCACGCACTCACTCGAGCGACGGAACCAAGTACTACCAGTTCAACGTGAGGAAAATGTGATTGCAAACCGTATCCACAAGAATAAACATACCACAGGCGTTAACGGCTCAACGCCTAACCACCGCCATGCTGACGACCGGAAGTCCGGAGATAATAGTGATCCCTGTGGTAGGCCAGGATATATTGTTGTTGGTTCCGAAGTCCAACTGCCACATCTAAAGACTACTTTCCGTTAGAAGAGGGCTGCAGGCAGCAATCCAACTAAGGAGGAACGGACTTATCTTGAGTTCAAGAAGCTGAAGCATTAAAAATGCAATGGTACTCTGTTGTACGGGTCTTCAAGATCAATCGCTGCAGCAGATGTTTCAATGCCTGAGTGGAAACCTTCATAGACATCATGTGCAAATACTGCTGCATTGGTCCAGTTTTCTCTTTTTGGACGGTATCCTCCCAGGTTAGGTGGGAAAACACCTTGCTGTCTAGCTGGAGTCAGAGAAGATAATTTACGCGAAGCCAGTAGATGTAACTGACTCATGGAGCCATTCCATTGACGTACTGGTAGAGCCAGGGCATGTTATGTACTGTTAGAGCTCGGAGTTGTAATGTATTTGAGAAATCAGGACATTTAATTAATTGGTAGAACAAGATATATATAATTTACTGGTAGAGCAAAATATATAATTTACTAATAGAATCATTTCATGTAATTCACTGACGAAACTAGAGCATGTAATTTACTAATGGAACTAGGGCATGCAATTTACTGATGGAGCAAGTGCATATAATTTACTGATGTAGCTAGGGCATGCAATTTACTTAGGGAACTAGTATGTATAGTTTACTGATGGAACTACGGTATGTAGTTTACTGATGGAACTAGTGCATGCAGTTTACTGACAGAACTAAGCACGTAATTAACTGGTGGAACTAGTTCATGTAATTTACTAATAGAGCTAAGGCATGTAATTTACTACTAAAACTAAGTCATGTAATTTAATAATTAAACTAAGGCATATAATTTACCTATAGAGCTAAGGTATGCAATTTACTAATAGAACTAAGGCACGTAATTTACTAATGGCATTAGGACAAGTAATTTTCTGATGGGGATAGAGCATGTAATTTACTCACAAGGTTGAGCATGTAATTTACTCTTGGGGCGTGGGCAAGGTGTGTAATGGTAGTATTAGAATATTAGAGAAAGCGAAGAAAAGAAATAACACTATAACATATCTGCATGCCGTAAGAGACAAAGAAAAGAAATAGCACTATAACATATCTGCATGCCGTAAGAGACAAAACTGTAACATATCTGCATGCCGTAAGAGACAAACAAGGAGGTCAAGTGTTAGAAGGTCTATCACATTCCGTAGAAAACTGTTGCTGCAAAATCCAACCGACCACTACCACGTCTACATAGATATTGGAGTGAGTTCGATAAGGGCTATTCTCCATCGGAAGGTGAACAACGAAAACATAATTCTCTTAACTTGGTGATAAAGCAGTATACAGTGACTTGGAGGAGGCGGGTTTTTTATTTTAATTTATTAATTTTTTTTGTTTTCTTTCAACCTTAGCATGAAAACGGCAGAAAAACCCCTGGATTGCTTAAACCACTCCCAAAGACAACTAAATTGATATATACTTATAACCTTGTAAAACACCTTTGGCAAAGTACTCGAGACGATATTAGCATGCAAGCTACCGCATTACTTGGAAATTTGTAAACTGCTCCCCAAAGGGCGAGGGCGTCACGCCATGGGAAGGACACCTGGGCTAATGCGGCAACATTTGCATTTGATATCTATGAGGAATTCCAGAACAAACAAGAGACGGTGGCGGTGGCACTTGACCTGGAAGATGTTTACAACTGGGTCAGGCATGATTGTTCGATATACATTTTATTTAGATATGGAGGTCTTTGATCGTCAGTGTGGATTGCGGCAGTACTTTATAAGAGTACAATTGCACTTAGCATGTGTTCATGGATTTCTGACCCCTATACTATTACACCTGTGCTACCACAGGGATCTGCCATGTTCCCAGTGCTCTTTAATGTATACACCAGCAAAGCCCAAGAAATTGAGGCACCAGGAATTGGTATAATCTTACATTCGCAGATGATATGCTGGTGTACAGACAGTGAAGAGAAACGGAAATAGTGGCTGAAGACTTACAGTCGGCATTAAACAGGGTATCGGTGTGGTGAATGGACTCAGGGGCCGTAATAAACCCAGACAAAGCATCGGTTGTGTGGTACTCCTGGATAACTCAATCGTTGAGGTAAATGGCCCTTGTATTATATTGAATGGACGTCCTCTCAGTAGAGAGAGAACATTCAATTATTTGGGAATTACATTTGACAGATATATGTCTTTTAAAGATCTTGTGGAGGCTTTGGTGGTGAGGGCTGGAAGAAAAGGACTTAATGCAGCCACCGGGGTATAGCAGAGCATGCTTTACGTGCTCTTTCAGATGTTAATACTTTCAGTCATTGAGTATGGTTTGGGGCTGCTGACAGTATAAAAGTGATAGCTTGAAAGGTTGGAGCGCATACAGAATACAACCATGTGGGTGATCCTGGGGTGCACAAAGGACACACTAATTATATGCATAAGGCAAATCCTTGCACCATTAACAATTGCGGATTGGCACATAGTCCTTCAAGCAAAATGGTAGCCGAGAGTCGCTGCAGATAGGGATCACCCCTTGCATGTAGCTATGGATATGGTCAAGGATCATAGACTCAGAAGAGGCAGGTCCTGAATGGCAGAGGCAGAAATATCTATCAGCCAGGTGTGTGATATAGAGAACATCAATCATGAAAAAGAGCCGGTAAAAGTACCGGAAGACATGTCCGACTAGCACAAGGTAATAGTAACAATGGGTAGTGAGCGTGGAGAATGGGCAGCAGGCCGCAAAGTGTTTGAGGTGCAACAACTGATCCGGTACAATACATATCAAGGTGACATACTGATCTGCACCGATGGGTCAGTGGTGGGAAACAGACGTAGTGGTTGTGGTTTCATGTTGAAGGCTAACGGACTATGCTTGAAAATGGAAAGTCTGGCATGTGAGATTACAACCTCCAGCATGAGAATGGAGTAGCATTCCAATGCTTGGAGAAGACCGCTGCAACACACATTTTATTCATTACTGACTCACGGAGTATGCTTATTAAGGTGGAGAAAGGAATGTTTCGTTTAGAATGGCTTGCCTTGCTTCAGAGGTCACAGATTGTGAGAATTGTATGGATTTTCTGCCCTGGTCAAGCGGGCTTGTGGGGTAGGAGGGGTGGGGGGGGGGGGGGATGAACAGGCGGTGAAAGGCTGGCAGGGAATGCACTTCTTGGTGGTCGATTACCTATAGACAAGGGAGAGGTGATCTGGTGCTGTTGGGACCAAGTGGATAAAACAGGGTAACAGACTCAAAACCCGTATTTTGAGACAATGATATGACGGGGGATCTACAGCGGTTCTGGATGAATCTCAAATCTGAGAGGGAAGACCGGGAGAACTCTCAGTCAGAATGAAGTTGGATCGATCAGTAGTATGACTCATCGCTGGCTGTTGAACGAGGGGACGGAGCGCGTGTGGGAATGTTCTAACTGTAGCGATGAAGGTTCTTAGCTCAACTCAACCCATATGAACTATACAGAGAAGAATTCAGTCATGAATTGTATTACATTTGTGAGAAAATATTATTCTGGGAAATAACAAAAGAAAGAGCTCTCACCTGCAAAAACAACTCCATAATGGACAAGTAGTAGGGCTTATCTCTTATGTATTTCCTCAATAGGCTATATACGCAGAACTCCAGAAAGAATGCATCGTTTATTGCTGTAAGGCCAACTGTATCCTGGAAAAATATACATCTTTAAGACACTACACTTCCACTGCCAAACACACAAAGTACTCCCACTGCTACACACTGCTAAGATTTATAAAGGAAGTAAGATATAGAATCCCCCAATCAAAAAGTTGCATATCACTAGATGGAGTATCCATCCATGCATCATGTGCCATGCCGGTAAGCGTGGGCGGTCATGTTCTGCCATCTCACTCGATCACCAGAGTCGTGGATCAGCTCCGTGTTTCTGTCTCGAACATGCCACAAGGCCAAGCCATCCAGGTACTTGCTTCTAGATGGAGTATAGTCTTTGCAATTTATCTTTGTCAATCTAGGTCTGGAAAGTTGTTGTAAGAGCTATGTTAAGTGAATCCTGATGTACCGAACGCGAATCATGGAATATTATCAGACAGTTGAGGAATTACGCGGAAGCTGCATAGATGTGGTATGATAGACGAGTGATGAGAACAGTGTACGGATAGAAAGAGTAACGAAGATATTCTGAAAGAAGTCATGTCACAAAGAGAACTGTTTCTTCGAATTAGAAGAAGACAATTCACATGCTTTCAGCATGTCGTGAGAAGAGAAGCGCTGGAATATCTCGTCACAATGGACAATTTGAAGGCAAGGAGAAGCATTGGGAAACCACTGGAGTTGATGCTGAGCCGTTTGACATCATGGAATGGAATCTGCAGTATCAGAAATGATAGGCAGTTCACAAGACAGAAGGCTGCGAACAGACACGATCACCAACGCCGCACGTTATCGACTATAAGGATATATATATATATATATATATATATATATATATATATATATATATATATATATATATATATATATATATATATATATATATATATATATACGCACACACACGCATAGAAAACGACACATTTTACTAAAATGTAACATATGAAATTCTCAAATGTAAGTTACTATATATAATATAAGCAATACATGTAACATTAGAAAGAGCGATAACCTATATTTATAACAATAAATGGCACCTTGCCACCTTGACAGACGATAGTTTGTGGAATGGAGTTATATCTCTCCATACCACAAAGACTGGGCTGAATTTAGAAGCCTTGCATGATTCCTGTCTCTCTGCCTGCCTTGATTACATCAGAGGGAAGGTAACACCAATAAGTCTGGAACAAGACAAGCTACAGAAGCTGCCGGACCTACAAAGGAATGCTCTAACTGTCCGCCTGTCGAAGCTTTCATCCTAGACCAGTTGCCGACCAAGGTTTAACCATGACATTTAGTCATTAGTTTGCATTTCCTCGCACTAGAGTAAGGCTTGTACCTCCCAGTCGCGCTTTTCAGGCCGAATCCGCTGGCACAATGTACGGTGTCGGGTTTGATGAGATAACAGAAAGCAAACAGTACCATGTACTGTTGTAAAGTAGCTCAGTCATATCTGATTTATTATAACAATAATAATATTGGTATCGCGAATATCATCTTATCAACATGTTATCGATAAACAATACCTCACACAATTTAAGAGATTTAAATGTAAAGTTAATTAACGTAAAGAACACTTTTACACACCTTGGTTCATTGGACAATTGGTGTTAGACCCATATTGTTATAGAGTACTCGGCACTCCAGAGGTACTGTGGTCAGTATCACACCAGTCACCTTTACGTAACAAGACATTTCTTGGTACCCAGTTAATGCACGGGCGACCTATGCGTCAAGGTTCATTTTGAAAATCCTAATCCGCTTCGATGTGGATCGAATACATGACTAACGGGCCGACGGCTGCCTGTCTAGCTACTACGCCACCGCAGCTAAGAAACAGTGTACTGGAATAATTCGGTACATTGTGTTGGTACTTGATCTACGTACTTAAAACCCAAAATTGGGTGGCTTTAAAAAATAAATAAAAATAATGTCAAAGTGCTCAGATTTACTGTAAAATATCAGAAAATTCTTAATTTGAGAAATTGAGAAAATGTATTTAGGTTGTCTCTGCCTGTAACTTTGGTAGCTTTATTTCTCTTTATATATTGATTAATGTATGCTAAATATGCTATTTGTGTTTATAAATTGGAAAATGTTTATGCATTCAGAGGACTACAATGCCTTATATTAATGTATAACACGTAAGAAAACTGTGCATGTGACAAATCGGACATCAGCCTGTCCGTTAAAGTAGTTGATAGTGTGTTTGCTGATAATTTATGAGCGCGGTCAGACCAGGGTTCGAGGCAAACGTTCGTTGTCTCGCTAAGTGAGATTTAGACTGGCCCGAAATTCCTGCACGCATACAATCCTTCTAAATGTGATGGACACAGTAGTTTCATGCTCCGGGACAAATATTCACATATGGACATAATGTCACATAACACTACAATCCTACATTAATAGCAAGCATAACAACGGCACGAATACTGATAACAGTATACATAATAATATACCTTATAAAATTGCATTATGACACACTTAAATAGTGTGTGTGTGTGTGTGTGTGTGTGTGTGTGTGTGTGTGTGTGTGTGTATATATATATATATATAGTAAGTACGACCGCCACTAGAGCTTTCCCCGTTTTCTTCTTTATCGGGATCGCTTTTTTGTGGAGTTTGAGGAATATATAAATCAACCATTTATCGATTTCCCACCTCAATTTGGAATCCATTTTTAGCATTTATCGATCTTCCCCCACAGAGGGCGATAACTCATTTTCTTCAAAATGTAGGCGTGGTAGTTAAGCGGTCAGACTGGTCAATCGGTCAAGTAGTGGTCAAATGTCTCCTTAAAATATATGGAAGGGTACAGCTAGTGACGTGGAGGTAGTTAAAGTGAGCGATGACGTGGTCAAACGGTGATCAAGAGGTGGTCAAGTGGTCAAGGTGTAGTCAAATGACCCCTAAAATTGTAAAGGCGAGTAGGTGTAGTGAAACGGTTATCTTTAAAGTACTAGATGATGTGGTCAAGTGGTGGTCGAGCGGTGGTTAAGTGGTCGAGTTACCACTTAAATTGTAGAGGAAAGGACGTGTTGTGATGTGGTGATCATCAAGAGGTGGTCAAGAGTGGTCGCCTAGTGGTCAAGTAGTGCTCAATTTGTCAGTGACCATTTAAATTGTAGAGGAGAATAGGTGTAGTGAGACGGTAGTGGTTAAAGGGCTCGCTGACGTGGTCAAGTAGTGGTCAAGCAGTGGTCAAGGGACTACTTAAATTGTAGAGGAGAGTATATTTAGTGACAGAGTGATGATCAAGAGATGGTCAAGTTGTAGTCAAGTAGTGATCAAGTAGTGGTCAAGTGGTCGAATGACCACTTAAATTGTAGAGGAGAGTAGGTGTAATGAATCTGTAGTGGTTAATGTGCTCGATGACGTTGTCAAGAAGTGATCTAGCAGTGGTCAAATGGTTAACTGACCACTTAAATTGTAGTGGAGGATTCGCATCGTGACGTGGTGGTTCTGGTTAAAGTGAAAGATGACGTGGTCAAGAGGTGGTCGATTGGTCGAACGGTTTTCAAGTTACCCCTTAAAATGTATGGAAGAGTACGTATAGTAACGTGGTGGTTAAAGTGAACGATGACGTGGTCAAGAGATGGTCATGTGGTCAAGTGTTAGTGATCTGACCGTTTAAATTGTGGGGGAGGTTACGTATAGTGACGTAGTGGTGCTTATAGTTAGCGATGACGTAAGAGGTGTTCAAGTGACCCCTTAAATTATAGATACGTCTAGTATACAACAAAGACCATGAAACAATAAAAATATCAATCAAGAAAACAAACAAAAAGGTAACATTTTCACAAGACTTTTATTGGTAGATAACATCTATTCAGTTACAAAATCTAAAGCTTGCTCAATTTATGACCCATAGGGATCAGAGGGTCTTGGTTATGGTTTCAAAACAACAGCAGAAGGAAAGTCCAAAAGATGAAATAGGTAAAAAGAGAGACTGGGGATTGATTTAACACATTATTTAGTATCTGGCCGGGTTAGTGTCGCTGAATTGACCAAGTCAACAGTGTTTACCTTCCCCCACAAATGCCTCGAAATCAGACCTTTTGGTTATTAAACATGGTACATCAAATAAAGACGCATTATTTGAAGAAGCGTGGAAAAATCTTCGAAATATCGTTTCTCTATGTCTCAGTATTGTATGTAGGCTGACGACAATTTTAAAATGAGAGGTCTGAGTATTGAAGATCGGGAAAAATAGAGATCCTCAATCTGTCGTTGCATGAATATCCGACCAGATAAAAATAGTGTATTCAGACAAATAACGACCACACCGTCAGTACGATCTAAGCGTGTCCCAATTTGCAATATGAACATTTTTAACATGTGTGAGTAAAATCCACAGCGAAAGACATTCACTAGATGATGATGATGAGATCGATGATGATGCTGCTTCTAGTTTTGCGTCACTCGTTAAGGCACTAGATGTTGACTGTTATTGAGTCGACTTCCTGTGTGATGATAATTCCTCAGCTGTGATTAGTGTCGTAGTAATCCTTTATTACTTTAGTGTCGTCCCTGGAGTGAGGGGAATCAACACCCACATTTTAAGTAACATAATATTATTGTCCTAGAGAAACCACCAGAATCCGTCCACAAAACTCCTTCAGTCTGTAGACACCTCTTTCTTACTCTCACTCACCCCTGGATCATGCCCCGTCTCATTCTTCCCCAACACAACATACTCAACAGCTCTAGCTTTAACAAATAAATACAAAATAATTTATTAAAGCAAAGAGTATGTGTGTTAGAAGTGTGTGTGTGTGTGTGTGTGTGTGTGTGTGTGTGTGTGTGTGTGTGTGTGTGTAACGTGTAGAATGTGTGTCGAATATTCTAAGGTGTATGTAGAATTAGACCAGTGAATCAGGAGCAAAGTTAGTTACATCACTGTGCTGAGCACACAACAGCACCAAATATTCCGGACAGAAAACCTCACCAAGAAGATGTTTCTCCGGCCACGTGAAGACTTTCTCCGATCACTCTCGAACAATCAGGACGCTGGTCATCAATGATAGACACTGTTCGATATTGGTCTTCACTCTAGCAAACACTGTGAATTTACACTATTCGATAATGTTTGTTGATCAGAGAATCTTTCCAATAACTTAAATGTCACATGGCAAAATATAACGGTTGATAAGTTACTGGTTATACGATTTTTCCCATATTAAAAAAAACAACCTATTAATGTTCCAGGTAGTTATTTATTGGTATATGTGTTACGTATAGTGTTCTGATTCTACAGTGATGTAGCATATCACTCAAGAAAAAATCATACATATGTTCATCAAGTCCTGCTCAGCAGAAGTCAGGTTTCTGCAGACCAACTAGGCCATGGGTCCATTGTTCTAGCCTCTCAGTAACCTCTGTCTTACATCTGTGAGCCATCATTTTTCTTCAACTTTGATACTAACTTCTTCGTAGTATATCGTATCACCATAAACAAGTAGACCTGTAAGTGGAACCTGTAGAATAGAGAATCCCCTGGTGAGAGCAACTCAATTCTGACCTTAATTAGGTGAGTGTAGGCCGATAGCAGGACTCAGATCTATAACAGAGAACCGAACTCTGTTATACTGCCAAATAGCTCATAACATTGGTCTGAGACATGGAAACACAAGGAAAGATTAAAGGAACCGGGTAGAAACCCAGCAGATGCCCTACTGGAAGATCCTACCATGTCACATTCCCTTCATCCCTCCCAACCATCCTCAATCTCTCTAATTATTATCCCACTATATTGTCCTTAACTCCCTGAGTTAAATGATATATTACACAAGCTAGTTAAAGCTACACAATAGGTTACTAGTGCCGACGCTCCTATAATACTTTCTATCACCGCACTTATAGAACATTCTAGCACTGCACCTATAATACATTCTATCACCGCACAGTACTGTACTCTATTCCTAATCATACTCTAAGTTAGATTTGATTAATAGACTACCATATGCCTATTCCGGTTGATGATTGAGACTATGCAATCACAGACTGGATCTATGTCCGCCGATAAATATCAACGCTTTGACACTATAGTCTCTTTCAATTAACACAACTTGGAATACTGCGCCGATCGTTAACACTGCAGAATCTTTGGTCGACTAACTCCAACTTGTTTACCGCAACTGGTTTTAAATCGGGGCTTGAGTGACGTCACCATAAAGTCTAGACGCTGATCAGTCCAGAGTCTGGCTTTCTCCCTGTTTTAGACTGACTGGAATCACCTCGCCGTCTAGTTTGCTTTCATCGGGGAAATCTTTGTCTCGTACAACAAAAGTCCTGTCTGTCTGTGAACCAGGGGATTTCCCCCCAAATCACAGAATCCATCCGACGTCTGTCCAGACATTCTGTCTACAACTTTAAAGGCTGCCTACCGCCTTGCAGACGGATGGCGCCATTGTTCGTTTCTCGAACAACCCACAGCATTCAGAAATTCCGACCGTGTGCAGACAGTTTTCGCGACGTATTTTGTTCCTCAGTCCCCTATTCATCGAAGGATTGCCTGTTTTTGTAGACAAATGTCGGGTCTTGTTTGTCATCGATCGAAACTATCAAGTTTTTCCGCGACATACAGTAAGATAATAGATGATTCTGTTCGAGTGTTTGTAACTATCGACAAGGTACTAGTTACTGATTGGTTATTGTTAGATGGTATTTGGTTGTTTGCAAAATTCGACACTCCATCATTCAACAAGGGACGTGATGATTGTTCAGATAGCTTCTGATGATTACCAGTAGATTGGTCGTCTGTGGTCGGCTCTCTTCTCCTATTGTGAGTTGCGTCTTGGACATTGTTAGCACCCTCACTGCTAGATAATAGTTGAGTGGTCAACACGTCACTTCATACTAGTTCATGCTCGGTCTTCATATGTCTCCGTAAGGCATCTTTGCGGGTATAAACACGATCATCTCATAAATCACAATTAAAAACAG
Source organism: Cepaea nemoralis (assembly GCA_014155875.1). Lineage (NCBI taxonomy): Eukaryota > Metazoa > Mollusca > Gastropoda > Stylommatophora > Helicidae > Cepaea > Cepaea nemoralis. The sequence continues at coordinate 486,677 of JACEFZ010002374.1, forward strand.
CCCCAGAATGAGTAGTCGCCACATTTCGTAACAAAGCATCAGGATGAGTGAAGGACTTGCTACACAAATTACAGCTATGTTTTGACAGTCTCGAATAAAATGACCGAACTTCAGAGCCGTTTTTTTAAGATGACACTGTTATATGACGAAGAACCAACTTGTAAGACGAGGATATTACTCGACTATCTGATCTGGAAATATGAATTTGCGTCCTTAGTGAAAGTTGTGCCAATTAATCAACCCTTCCAATTCTTTATGAATATCGCATCGCAAATGAATTATTTTCTGATGGATACGTCAACTGTGGCCGTTTAATAGTTTTAATGTCTTTTGACTAGACATTTGAGTAAGAGGCTAATCGACTAGTGATTATATTATGAGTGCAAGTGGACTGTTGTCAGGTCTAGTGGGTTGATTGTGGGAGCCAGTGGATAAGTTGATAGGTCAATTCGACAAGATGCGAGAGTCAGTAGGGAAAATCATAGGGCCAGTGGGTAAGTTGTCAGGGCAATTCGACAAGGTTTACAAACAATTGGGGCAGTTGTCCGGGCAATTCGACAAGTTGGAGATATGGAGGAGACTTCTGTGTGTGATGTGTGACACAGTTGATTAACATGGGTGACACTTCTGTTTCAAGTGAGGGATATTTCTGTCTGGGGTGAGTAACATATTTTTACGACATAAAGTGGGGAATACATTCAATGTTTGTTATATTTCATTGAGTGTGTCAGTTTTCTTTTATTGTTTGTGTCATTTTCATTGTTTATGTCAGCCGTTTTTATTGGTTGTTTCAGGTTTAATTGTTTGAGTCACTTTGCTGTTGTGACATTTTTTGGTTGTTGTGTCATTTTAAGTTACAGTTGACTAGTTTTTGTTTTTGTTTCCTTGTTAGTGTCAATTTGTCATTGTGTCAATTTTTCATTGTGTTAGTTTGTCGCTGTGCCAGTATTTCTTTGTGTCAGTTTTTCGTTATTTTTGTCAGTTTTCATTGGTTGTTTCCTTTTGTTAATGTGTCATTTTTTAGTTGTGTCATTTCTCAGTAGTTGTTGAATTCTTTGTGTGTGTTACATTTTGTCTTGTACATTTGGCTCTCTTGATTTCTTTGCTTGTGTCAGTTTTATGTGTTTGGGTTATGTCGCCGTTGTGCACAGTTCGCGGCGACTGCACTAGCCAGGCGGCCTTTATTCCTCAGGCTCAAAGACCCCTCTGCCATACACCGCAAGGTACTATATTGGCAGTAAATGACAGTTTTCAGTCATTTTTTTCGGTTGTTGTGTCATTTTAAGTTACATTTGACTACTTTCGTTTCTTTGCTTTTGTCAATTTGTCATTCTGTCAGTTTGTCGTTGTGTCATGTGTTCGTTGTGTCAGTTTGTTGTTGTTTCAGTTTTTGGTTATTTATTTTGTCAGTTTTCATTATTTGTTTTCTTTTGTTAATGTGTCTTTTTTTTTTTAGTTATGACATTTTTCAGTAGTTGTTGCTTTCTTTTTTGTGTGTTACATTCTGACTTTTACAATTGGCTGAATTGTTTTCTTTGATTGTGTCATTTTTCTGTGTTTTCGATAGTTGTGTCATTTTTCGGTAGTTGCGTCGTTTTAAGTTACATTTGTCTATTGTTTTTTTGTTTCTTTGATTGTGTCAATTTGTCATTGTGTCTGTTTGCCGTTGTGTCAATTTGTCGTTGTTTTAGTTTGTTGTTGTATCAATTTTCTTTAGGTGCATTGTTCAGTTTTTATGTCATTTTCCTATAGGTCGAGTCGGGCTTCATTGTTTGTGTCGGTGACTTATTATCATATATGCGTGTTTAAGTGAGTAAATTGGGGTTTTAGTGGGCGCCTATTTGTTGACCGTGTTGGAACGGACAATCGATGATCTCTTAAGTCTTGTATGTTACGCTATACTTTACGCCATTATGCATTGTAGTTGCCTTTTAATTGTTGTATAGTGGCTGTTTGCTTCTAATGGTCATGCACCCCAGATGCTAAAGCTTTGATAAATGATCGATATCTCACAATGAGCCTTTTTCGCGGGTGTGAAGACACTATCAATAAGCAGGCGATAATCATAGAGCGGGTGATTATGACGTCAGCACCTTTTACAACTGCAAAAGACAGATATTTCACCAAAGCATTGCACAACATACAAGTGTCCACCTCGAGTGCTGGAAATCCCGGGTTCAGACCCCGGTGAGGACCGGGATTTATTTTAAAAATCCACCTGGACTTCCAGTAATAACATTTCCCCTGGTCTCTGGGTAGTGAGATCGGACGCCCGTGTGTATTGTTGCGCTCGTAAAAAATCCCTTGGCAGTTGGAAATCGAAAAAGAATAGCCTAACGGCACTGCCCCGGGCAAAATTTCGAGTTAAAAATCTACCCAAAGTATTTCAGGATTCTCGCCGATGGGTTAAACCGTGTGCCGTGATGTTCATCCGCTGACTAAAACTAATACAAACTAGTTTTAGAGTGTATAGTACACAAGATACCACAACTTAGAACAATACATAACACACATTACTCGAATACCACCAAATTTATAGACCGTATGTATGCTAGACAGTGTCAGGTCTTAGTCAGATATGACTGAGCAACCGTATGACAGTAGAAGGTACTACCTGCTTTCTGTCAGCGCCGAATGTTGGGCGGCGCTTACCAAACCCGATACCCCACATTGTGCCAACGGCTTCGGGCGGAAGAGCGCAATTGGGAGGGTACAAGCCTTACCCTGGTGCGAGGAAATGCAACCCAAAGACAAAATAGTCATGGCAGGACAGACCAGGCCCTAAGCCTTGGTTGGCAGCTGGTCTAGGATCGAAGCTCCGACAGGCGGACAGTTAGAGCATTGCTTTGCTGATCCGGCAGCTTCTGTAGCTTGTCTTGTTCCAGATGTATAGATGTTAACTTTCCTCTGGAGTGAACTAGGCAGGCCGAGAGAGGGATCATGCTGCATGGGCAACACATGGTTTATTTATTTTAGCCCAGGCTTTGTGCTATGGAGAGGCAATAACTCCAACCCTGGTCTTAACCGGTTTCGGAATCAAAGCGAGAGGCAACTGTTACGGGTTATAAGTCCTTGTCAGTTGGCGTAGACATGCGGCGCCACTCGTTGCCTCTGACGGTGGGAGACACCTACAGGTGTCACTGATCAGCTACCGCTCGCCTCAAGCTGGGCAGCCCACGGCCAATTGGGTGCTGATCCGCCACAGCCTGCCTACTTCAATGGGTGCTTGGGGCTAGGACAAAATCTGGATAGCAGGCTGTAAAGCCAATGAACCATGTACTAATAAAAAGAATAATAGAAACCGCAAGCTACGGCTTGCAACCTGGAACGTAAGAACCATGTGTCCAAGATTTTCCACTGACTTGACAAATATTGACGATGTGAGAAAAACGGCTGTGATTGATGCTGAACTCAGTCGTCTTAACATTGATATTGCTGGTCTGCAGGAGACTCGCCTCGCTGAGGAAGGGTCACTCAGGGAAAACAATTACACCTTTTTTTGGAAGGGAAGAGGGCAGGCAGAAAAAAAAAGGCAATATGGTGTGGGCATTGCAGTGAAGAATTCGCTACTGGGAATTATTGATATCCCAGCTGGAGGTAATGAAATATTATTATCCCTGCACTTGGCAACCTCTTGTGGATTTGCCACCATTATCACTGCATATGCACCGACACTTGCTTCCTCTGATGATGTGAAGGATACGTTCTATGAGCAGCTAGACTCTGTGATCAAGGCAGTTCCAAAATCCGACTACATTTATATGCTCGGTGATTTCAATGCTCGTGTGGGCAAGGACTCGAGTTCATGGCCAGTGTGCCTTGGAAAATACAACATCGGTCGCATGAATGATAATGGTCAAAGGCTGCTGGGGCATTGCACTAGAAATGACCTATGTATTACAAACTCTTTTTTTAAAACAAAAGAGCTGCATAAGGTCACGTGGAAACATCCAATATCCGGCCATTGGCATCAGCTGGACTTCATTATCACACGGAGACAACATCTGAACCATACATCATTAACTCGAAGTTACCACAGTGCTGACTGTGATACAGATCATTCTTTGGTTCCTGCAAGGGTTAGACTGAGACCAAAGAGAATCTACACAGTCAAACACAAATCTAGCCCCAGGAGATTACTAACACTCAGGATCCTGGAAATTGCTTTGAAATTCAACAGCAACTTGAAGACGCTTTCAATGATACATCAGAAAATTGTATAGTAAATGATAAATGGAGTAAACTTAAGAGAACTATTTATAAAACAGCGGTAGGGGTTTACGGCACTGTGGATCATAAGAGGCAGGACTGTTTTGCGGCAAACAGCCAGATACTGCAGCTGTTGATTGATAAAAAGAAGATAGCTCTTTTAAGAAACAAGGAAAGACCAACGCGTAACACTCTGAGTGAGCTAAGGCAAGCTAGGAAGGATGTACAAAAGGCTGCCAGGCAGTGTGCAAATGACTATTTGATCAAGTTATGTGAGTCCATTCTAATCACAAGTGATAAGGGAAACATCAGAAGCATGTATGAAGGGATAAAGAAAACCTGTGGTCCAATGATCAAAACAAGTGCACCGCTGAAAACCTGGACTGGTGAAATCATCACTGATAAGAAACAGCAGATGGATATATGGGTCGAGCACTATTTAGAGCTTTCATCAAGTGAGACCAAGCTAGCGGATGATGCCCTCAACGGCATAGAGGCCCTGCCAACTCTTGACCACCTGGACACACTTCCCACCATAACAGAATGTAAGTGTGCTATAAATGAGCTTGCGTCTGGCAAGGCTCCAGGTAAGGATTGGATTCCAATAGAGGTAAACAGGAGTGGGCAAGACACACTCCCTCTACAGATCCACCAGCTAATAGAGCTATGCTGGCGAGAAGGACAAGTCCCACAGGAATTTAAAGATTCAAACATCAATACGCTGTACAAGAACAATGGCGATCGGAGCGACCGTAATAACTATAGGGGCATCTCACTTCTGTGTATTGTTGGGAAAGTATTTGCCAGAATTGTTCTGCGCAGACTTCAAGTCCTGGGAGATCAAGTCTACCCCGAATCACAGTGCGGCTTCTATCAGAACCAGTCTACCATTAATATGATATTCTTATACGACAGATGCAAGAAAAATGCCGGGAACAAAATCAGCCACTGTTTATTGCCTTCATCGACCTCACAAAGCCATTCGATTTGGTCAGTCGTGAGGGTCTGTTCAAAGCACTAAAGAAGATTGGTTGCCCACCAATGCTTCTGTCCATTGTGGAATCGTTCCACACAGGCATGAAGGGTATAATCAGAAGAGTTTGAAATCAAGAGTGGAGTTAAGCAAGGTTGTGTACTATCCCCCACCCTGTTTGGGATATACTTTTCACTTCTACTGAAATATGCCTTTCGTGATCAGGATTAAGGTATGTACATTCACTCACGCTCAGATGGTGGCTTCTATAATGCTCAGAGATTGAAGGCCAAGACCAAAATTAGGAGGGTACTAATCAGAGAGTTGCTTTTTGCTGACGATGCTGCGATTACGACCCACTCTGAGGAAAAATTACAACTTCTACTATCTGCATTCTCCAATGCTTGTTCTGAATTTGGTTTAACAATTAACAAAAAGAAGACACAGATTATGTCACAAGGTGCACACTGTGTACCATCAATCTTTATTGATGATGCCGAACTGGAGGTAGTAGACCATTTTACATATCTAGGATCAGAGGTAAATAGCAAATTATCTCTCGATCAGGAAATCAACATCAGGATTGGCGAGGCAGCAACAACAATGAACATGTTAGCAAAAAGAGTCTGGGAGAACAGGAAGCTTACTGCCAAAACAAAAGTCCTCGTCTACCAAGCCTGTGTCCTTAGTACTCTTCTTTATGGCAGTGAAACCTGGACAACTTACTCACGACAAGAGAAACGTTTAAACAGCTTTCATATGCGGCGTCTGCGAAGAATACTTGGTATTACGTTTCAAGACAATATCACAAATACTGAAGTATTGGAAAGATCAGGTTGTGTGACGGTGTATTCCATGCTCAGTCTTCGTAGACTTAGATGGATAAGACATGTTGGGAGGATGGATGATGGTAGAATACCAAAGGACATCTTTTTTGGTGAATTACAGACGGGTAGGAGATGTCAGGGTCGGCCTCTACTACGATACAAAGATGTGTGTAAGCGGGACATGATTGATACAGGCATTGATAATGCACATTGGGAGCAAGTCGCCGCTGAACGCGTTGCATGGAGGGCAACTATCAGAAACGGAATAAAGACAAAGGAGAAAATGATTGCAGATAAAGCACACACAGAGCGTGAGAGACGTAAGATGGTGCACAATGGTGGAAATGACCATGTTTTTACATGCATCTACTGTGGGCAAACATTTTCAGCAAGAACTGGCCTGACAAGAATACCAAAGGACATATTTTTTGGTGAATTACAGACGGGTAGGAGATCTCAGGGTCGGCCTCTACTACAATACAAAGATATGTGTAAGCGGGACATGATTGATACAGGCATTGATATTGCTCATTGGGAGCAAGTCGCCGCTGATCGTGTTGCATGGAGGGCAACTATCAGAAATGGAATAAAGACAAAGGAGAAAATGATTGCAGATAAAGCACACACAGAGCGTGAGAGACGTAAGATGGTGCATAATGGTGGAAATGACCATGTTTTCACATGCATCTACTGTGGGCAAACATTTGCAGCAATAATTTGCCTTACCAGCCACACTTGCCACCGCAACGTCTGTCAAGACGGAAAGGTGCCAATGAATGATGATGTATGCAAGAGTCAACACCCAATCTCTTTTGTAACCCACTCACCCATTGGTGGAATAGAAACCCACCAATCAGATTTTGTGTTAGAAAACTAGCACCCCAACTACAATTTTCATATATACAACTACCCCTCACGCACAACACAGACAAGTTTCTCATGAAACGAATGCGAAAAGTTATTTTAGTGCTCACAATCAACGAGGAAGGATGTGTTTTGAAGTTTATTCAAAATAATTTCAACAGCTTTTCTAATTCATCGGAAGATAACAATCGTGTCTTCTGAAATATATATGTACCAGCTGAATGTGCGAATACTCTTTCGATTTGTTTGATATACACATCACTATTGTACAAGGAGTCGACTGGATTTTTGCTCAAATGTCTCGCCACAGACATTAAAACTATTAAACGGTCACATTTGACGCATCCATCAGAAAATAATTCATCTGTGATATTCATAAAGAATTGGAAGGGTTGATCAGTTGGCACAACTTTCACTAAGGACGCAAATTCATATTTACACATCAGATAGTCGAGTGATATCCTCGTCTTACAAGTTGGTTCTTCGTTATATGACAGGATAATCTTAACAAAACGGCTCTGAAGTTCGGTCATTTTATCCGAGAATGTCAAAACACAGCTGTAATTTGTGTAGCAAGTCCTTCACACGTCCTGGTGCTTTGTTACGACATGTGGCGACTACTCATTCTGGAGCAAGTTTTTGATTGTGAATATCGTGTTTAAACCAGCAAAGATGTCTTACGGAGACATATGAAGACCGAGCATGAACTAGTATTCAGTGACGTGTCGACCACTCAACCATCATCTGGCAGCGTGGGGGCTAACAATGTCCAAGACGCAATTCGCAAGAGTAGAAGAGAGCCGACCACAGACGACCAATCTACTGGTAAACATCAGAAGTCATATGAACAATCATCACGTCCTTTGTTGAATGATGGAGTGTCGTATTTTGCAAACACCCAAATACCATCAGCTAGCATTTCGTCGGCTAACAATAACCAATCAGTAGCTAGTACCTTGTCGATAGTTACAGACACTCAAACAGCATCATCTATCACCTTACTGAACATAGCTGAGGAATTATCATCATACAGGAAGTCGACTCAACAACAGTCAACATCTAGTGTCTTACCGAGTGACGCAAAACCAGCAGCAGCATCAGCATCAGCCTCATCATCATCATTTAGTGAATGTCTTTCGCTGCGGGTTTTACCCACGGATGTTAAAAACGTTATATTGAAAATTGAGACACACAGACGGTGTGGTCGTTATGTGTCTGAATACAATTTTTTCATCCGGCCGGATATTCATGCAACAACAGATTTGGGATCTCTATTATTCCCGATCTTCAATGCTCAGACCTCTCACTTTAAAATTGTTGTCAGCATGCATACAATATTGAGACATAGAGAAACGAGATTTCTATGATTTTTCCACGCTTCTTCAAATAATGTGTCTTTATTTGATGTACCATGTTTAATAACCAATAGGTCTGCTTTTGCGGCATTTGTAGGGAAGGTAAACACTGTTGACTTGGTCAATTCAGCGACACTAACCGGCCAGATACTAAATACTGTGTTGAATCAATCCCTAGCCTCGTTATTCCAATTTCATCTTTTGGACTGTCCTTCTGCTGTTGTTTGGAAACCATAACCAAGACGCTCTGATCCTTTTGGATCATAAATTGAGCAAGCTTTAGATGTTGCAACCGAATAGATGTTATCTACCAATAAAAGTCATGTGAAAATGTTACCTTTTTGTTTGTTTTCTTGATTGATGTTCTTATTGTTTCATGTTTTATGTTGCATTTCTATGTTGTATACTAGACGTATCTATAATTTAAGGGGTCACTTGAACACCTCTTACGTCATCACTAACTTTAAGCACCGCCAAGTCCCTATACGTAACTTCCCCTACAATTTAAGGGGTCAGATCATTAACACTTGACCACATGACCACCTTTTCGACCACGTCATCGTTCACTTTAACCACCACCACGTTACTGTACCTATCCTACCATACATTTTGCGGGGTTACTTGACCACCCCATGACCATTTGTCCACCTCTTGACCACCTCTTGAACACGTCATCTTTCATTTTAACCACCACCACTACGTCACTATAGTACCCTCCCCTACAATTTAGTCTACACTTGACCACTTGAACACTGCTTGAACACTACTCTACCACGTCATTGAGCAAATTAACCACTACCGTTTCATTACACCTACTCTCTTCTACAATTTAAGTGGTCACTCGACCACTTTACCTTTACTTGACCACTACTTGACCACTACTTGACCATCTCTTCATCATCACCCTGTCACTACATGTACTCTTCTCAACAATTTAAGTAGTCACTTGACCACTGCTTGACCACTACTTCACCACGTCAACGAGAACTTTAACCACAACCTTCTCACTACACCTATTCTACTCTACAATTTAAGTGGTCACTCGACAACTTGAGCACTACTTGACAACTACGTGACCACTACTTGACCATCTCTTGATGATCACCATATCACTACACGTACTTTCCTCTACAATTTAAGTGGTCAATCGACAACTTGACCACCATTTGACCACAACTCGACCACGTCATCGAGCACTTTAACCACTACTGTTTCACTACACCTACTCTAACCTACAATTTGAGGGGTCATTTGACTCTCCCTTGACCATTTGACCACCTCTTGATCACCGTTTGATCACGTCATCGCTCACTTTAACTATCACCACGTCACTAGCTGCACCCACCCTTCCATTTAAGGGTCGCTTGACCACTACATGACCGCTTGACCAGTCCTACCACTTTACTACCACGCCTACTTTTTGAAGAAAATGAGTTATCGCCCTTTGTGGATGAGGATCGATAAATGCTAAAAATAGATTTCAAATTGAGTTGGGAACTTGATAAATGGTTGATTAATATATTCCTCCACCTCCACAAACAACGAGGTCGTCGCGCCCGAGTTACACTACTCATATGTACTAAACACGTCGATACAAGTTACTAGATGGGATATCTCATCGTTGTATCTTTGTAATAGCATCAGCTAGCATTTCGTCTGCTAACAATAACCAATCAGTAGCTAGTACCTTGTCGATAGTTACAGACACTCAAACAGCATCATCTATCACCTTACTGAACATAGCTGAGGAATTATCATCATACAGGAAGTCGACTCAACAACAGTCAACATCTAGTGTCTTACCGAGTGACGCAAAACCAGCAGCAGCATCAGCATCAGCCTCATCATCATCATTTAGTGAATGTCTTTCGCTGCGGGTTTTACCCACGGATGTTAAAAACGTTATATTGAAAATTGAGACACACAGACGGTGTGGTAGTTATGTGTCTGAATACAATTTTTTCATCCGGCCGGATATTCATGCAACAACAGATTTGGGATCTCTATTATTCCCGATCTTCAATGCTCAGACCTGCCAGCAGCATCAGGGTCGGGACCTACGGGCCCGAGTTACACTACTCATATGTACTAAACACGTCGATACAAGTTACTAGATGGGATATCCCATCGTTGTATCTTTGTAATAGTCTCCTTCCTACCAAGCCAGTATGAAACTATTATTTACACAATCTGTCTTGGTGTTGCGTCTCTTAAACCGAGACGGATCAGTTTATGCAAAGCATAATTATTATGCTGCCGTAACCATGCCTTTATTTTATGTGCGTCATCTTTGCTGTTTTGCTTGAAGGCCACGACACCACCATAGTCACCCAGTTTGTTGGGGTCGTAGTAGTACTTTCTTATTTGCGTGGCCATGTTCCCTATTTGGTTGTGGTATCTAATTCTTCTTTATGCTCTTCAGGCTATACTACAGAGGTTGGTTGTGGGTATCTAATTTTTCTTCATGATCTTGAGGCTATACTACAGAGGTGTCGGTGTCTCGACTACTTGACATTTGGTTTGCATGTGCGGCTACTTGACTTTTTCTTTGGCGGGTTGACTATTTCACTAGGTGAAAGCATGGTGACTTCGGGTGCTTGAACTGCCTGAGAAGATATTTAGATATCCTCTATTCCTAGGGGCGTGCATGAGTACTAATTTAGTCGATTCAGATACCACTGCAATGTTTTCTGATACACTCTGGCCTTTTCACACGGTGAAAGATTTTCACTTTTCAGGACTTGTTGGATTTGGTTGATCAAGTCACGTAGTTTATCAGTTAGTTTGTCGCGTTGTACATACGATTTTCGATTTTCTAGAATCCGGTGTTTGTTCAGAATCATTTTCTTGGCTATTACAAGCTCAAGATGGCTTTCAGTACATTTAGTATATGACCTAGTAAGACACATATGAACCCATCTAGTTGCAAGATCTGTTTCCGTTTATAGATAGGCAGATTCTTATCCCTTAGCGCTCTCAGACTGCTTTATGCCGCTGCAGACGTCTCTTATGACTCGGTGTAAGGGAAACGTTACCTTTTAACACGTTGTGAGAATATTCACAAATTGATTGGACAAGGTCTGGGGCAGCTGTTTTAATCACGGCTCTTGCGGAGACTGGCTTTGCCTCACCCAAGAAGCGCAGTATATCACTGTTTCGTTTAACCCGGTTTGACATGTTATTTTGGGATGTAGACAACTTGGTGCTGGTCGGGAAATATATGGGTTCGTAAGCGGAACTAACCACGTGTTTCTCGTCGAATAGCAAATACCCGTGGAGAGCCGCTGTCGCGTTCTCTTGGACATAGGTATTCTGACCAGGGTGCATCTGCTTGTCCAGATGAGTCATCTGGGAACCTTCTCGAGGTTTTTTGTTAAAAAAACAACAACTAGGTAATGCGAATTCATAATGATGGTTCTTTGCTCATTACTCTTGCCAAATAGGTTATGTACTATATACACAACGCTGATGTAGCGATGATGACTGCCCTTAGTAAATAATTTGGGTTCTCCGCAATCTGTCTCAGACATAGGGCATCTATCACCACTAGCCGGAGTCTATCCCCTGTCAGTTTACCAATATTCGGCAGATCTTCGTTAAACTTGATCCAGTTCATAGTGTAATCGCATGCCATTTACAGTAGCAGCATATAAAGTCCTCTGGGATCGTCTGGATGTATGTGACACCACAATGTTGGTCGGATGGATGAATGTAACGCCCTCCCCATCCCCACGTGGTCCGGATGTAGTATCTGACCATGTGACCATATTTTGTTTTGACTTAGCCTGTTGATGTAGGTGTTCTTTTATTAGTAAGCTCCTAAATACCTTTGTGCATTAACCTGTTATTTTTACTGTTGTGTTGTTTTTCAATTTATATGCACTGTATATAACGCCCCACTATGTGGGTCGCATGAAGTATCTAACCATCCGATCTGATCGGATGTAGTATCTAACCATGTGAAAGGATGCATGTAGCGCCACTCACGTGGGTTCGATGTAGTACCCTTAACCATATGACAGACTGCATGTAACGCCCCTTGCGGTTCTTGTAGTGACCTTTCCCCGTGACGACGTATAGGGTAAAGAAGAAAAACAGTTTGAATCAAACCAACATTTATGGCCCGAATCATGCATGGTTTACTATTGATAATTGGTCCGCGTAAAGAAGCTACAAAGCAATAAAATCGGCTTCAGTCGCCTTTAGATACTGACCTTTTTATACCAACATGGCTGACCTCTGCGAGTCATGGAATTGTCCATTACATCATCAACCATCAGGAAGCATGCCTGAAACTGATTTATTATTCAATATTTTTCATTTGTAACAATGGAAAATTGTCAACAATAGTCACATTAAACAATCAGCAACATTTATTGCACATATTAATTATCTATGGCTGTAGCAACATTTGGGACATTATGAACAAACATTGCTTTATGGTACTGGCTTACCGACACAGTGGTCTGGGATCAATTCACAATTAAGTCTGTCTGCATGTGACTGTGGAGGAATCAAACTAATGCCACACATTTCTCTGGAAAAATATATGTTGGGAGAAAAGGAGAGATGACATCCTCACTTCATGATGCCATGACTTAGTGTTATATCATATCATGGGACGCTTATGTTAATATGTCAACTGCCAATAACTGTAAATGAAAATCGTTTATATTTGTCGTTACAGGAGCATGGATCATTACTTCACTTCTATTTACAAATCCCAAATATAGTCATGTGATAAGTACTGACCAATGAATAAACAAGCACGTGCTTATCGTCCCATGACGCATAGGTTCTGTTTCTGACCGTTGAGAACATCGCCGTGTTGATTCAAAATCCGCCCAAAGAAGCTCAAAGAGCGGTGATTCAGTTTCTTTCATTTGAAGGATGTCGACCAGTGGACACTCATCGAAGAATGCAGGCAGTGTATGGTAACAAATGTGTGTCGAAGACAACAGTGACAGACTGGGCACGAATGTTTCTGAAAGGACTTCAGTTTACGACAGATCTTTGACTGCCGGGTCAAGCGCATATTGTTGCAACAGAAAAAAAAAACATCGCCAAAATTGATGCAGCAGTACAGATGAACCGTTGTCGAAGATTACGTTCGCTAGCGAAAGAATTTGATGTGTCAATTGGGAAACTTCAAAAGGTCATTGGTAAACAACTGCAATATCGGAAGGTGTGTTCACAGTGGGTACCACGGATGTTGACCGACTACCAAAAAGAGGAACGCATGGGATGGTGTTTAAACCAATTGCTACGTTACAGAGTGGAGGGTGATGCATTTCTCTTCTGCATAGTGGCAGACGATGAATCATGTTATCACCACTTTGAGCCGAGCAGCGCAAGAGAGAGAGAGAGAGAGAGAGAGAGAGAGAGAGAGAGAGAGAGAGAGAGAGAGAGAGAGAGAGAGAGAGAGAGAGAGAGAGAAAGAGAGAGCATGCAATAGAAGCATGCTGGATCACCAAAAGCCAAAAAATTCAAGTTAGAGATTTCCGCTGGTAAGGCTATGCTGAGCGCAATTTTTTTACCATGAAGGGCTATTGTTGGCCGACTTTAAACAACCTGGTGTCAACATCAACTCTACCCACTACTTGCAAACACTAGACAAGCTGCAAAAAGCCATCAAGAATAAACAACCCAGCATGCTTTCTCGTAGTGTGATTTTGTTGCACAATAATGCTAGTCCGCATGTCGCAAAGATTGTGCAGTAAGCATAAGCAAGGAAGAAGTGGGAAATTCTGCAACATCCAGCCTATAGTCCTGATTTGTCACCATGTGATTTTCATTTGTTTGAACCTCTAAAAAAAGCTCTTAAGGGGCAACGATTTCACACAGATGCAGACATAATGCCCCTTGAGAGTTTGTTTTAGAGGTCGGAACAAATGGAAATCACATGGTGAAAAATCAGGACTATAGGCTGGATGTTGCAGAATATTTCCCACTTCATCCTTGCTAATTCTCCCTGAACAATCTTTGCGAAATGAGGACGAGCATTATCGTGCAACAAAATCACACCGCGAGAAAGCATACAGAGCCGTTTATTATTGATGGCTTTCTGAAGCTTGTCTAGTGTTTGCAGTAGTGGGTAGACTTGATGTTGACACCAGGTTCTTTAAAGTCTACCAACAATAGCCCTTCATGGTAAAAAAAAAAAATGCTCTCAGCATAACCTTACCAGCGGAAACCTGTAACTTGAATTTTTTGGCTTTTGATGAACCAGCATGCTTTCATTGCATGCTCTCTCTTTTGCTGCTCCGCTCAAAGTGGTGATACCATGATTCATCGCCTGCCACTATGCGGAAGAGCAATGCACCACCCTCCACTCTGTAACGCAGCAAGTGGTTCAATCACCATCCCATGTGTCCTCACTTTGGTGGTCGGTCAACATCCGTGGTACCCACTGTGAACACAGTTTCCGATATTGCAGTTTCTTACGAACCACCTTTTGAATTGTCCCAATTGACACATCAAATTCCTTCGCTAGCAAACGTGTGCTTCGACAACGGTTCATCTGTACTGCTACATTAATTTTGGCGATGGTTTTGTTCTGTTGCAACAATATGCGCTTGACCCGGCCGTCGAAGATTTGTCGTGAACTTACGTCCTTACCGAAACATTCGTGCCCAGTCTGTTACTGTTGTCTTCGACACACATTTGTTACCGTACGCTGCATGCATTCTTCGATGAATGTCCATTGGTCGACATCCTTCAAATGAAAGAAACCGAATCACCGCTCTTTGAGCGGATTTTAGATCAACCCGGCTATTTTCTCAATGGACAGAAACAGAACCTATGCATCATGGGAAGATAAGCACTTCCTCTTTTATTCATTGGTCAGTACGTATCACATGACTATGACATGATCATGTTCAATGTACGCAATTACGCGCGGTGCGGCACGAACAGATTCCAAATGAACGCCCCTTATATAATAGTGTATATAAAATTATATATATATATATATATATATATATATATATATATATATATATATATATATATATATATATATATATATACACACACACACACACACACATGCATACACATACATCCATACAAAAGAACAGGCTCTATGTACCCCCTCAACACAAGAAAAAGAGTGTTGAGGGGGTACATAGAGCCTGTTCTTTTGTATGGGTGTGAAACTTGGACAATGTGCAGTGAAGCTGAAAAACATTTGATGGCTACAGAAATGGGGTTTCTGAGGAAAATGCAAAGAGTACCATGGACGGATAGAAAAACCAATGACCAAGTACTACAGGAGACACATGAAAATCGTAGACTGATTAGAGTAATTAGACGAAGATAGTCACAATTTTTTGGACATGTTATTAGAAGAAATGGATTGGAGAACTTATTGACAACTGGCAAGATCGAGGGGAACAGACCAAGAGAAAGACAGAGATGACAATACCTGGATGGCTTATCCAAGTGGCATGGACGAGACGTGAACACTGAACTGATCCACGACTCTGGTGATCGAATGAAATGTTGAGTTATGACTGCCCACGCTTTCCGGCATGGCACATGATTTATTTTCTGATACATACATAAGAACGTAAACTAACCGAACCATAGAACGTTTCTGGAGCTATGTCTCTCGTGGAGATGATAGAATTGGACGACATATTGGAATCATGCTCCTCTCTTATAGCT
This sequence comes from Cepaea nemoralis, assembly GCA_014155875.1. Classification (NCBI taxonomy): domain Eukaryota; kingdom Metazoa; phylum Mollusca; class Gastropoda; order Stylommatophora; family Helicidae; genus Cepaea; species Cepaea nemoralis. The sequence goes on from JACEFZ010002374.1 coordinate 502,573, forward strand.
AACGGAAGTAGAGGACATTGTTACATCGTTGCTTTTTTTCTTGATGCTAATAATAATAATAGGGAGTCTCTGTGGCGAAGTGGTCAAGCCGTTTGACTCGTGCTCCGAAGGTTGTGGGTTCGATTCCGGACCGCGTCCTTCGGTTTACGAGTTAAATGTTTCAGAGACTCCTGTGGTTCGTCGCTAAAAGCTACGGAGTTCGTGCTTTGTGCGACGCTTTCCGTGCTACGGAAAGAAACCGAGCCATATGGGATAAAACCCGGTGCAATGAAGTCGACCCTGTCGACTTTTAAGCGACTTTTTATTTTTGATGCTAATAGAACTGGACGACTATAGAGCAGGACATGTTGCAACAGTGCTCCTTTCTTGGAGCTAACGGCCAAGGAGAACACTCTAGGCTGTCTCATACACATAATTCTACGTATCACTTACACTTTGGTTTGCATCTGAGTATCATTTAATCTCTACTTACTGTTTATTCGTATGGTTCATGAGTGTCTGTTTCTAGTGTTTTCTATGTTATTTTCCACAGTTATGAGATCTATAGCCTACCACTATCACTGTGCATCAACTCCCTTACAATATATCGTTTCCGTCAAGGTATTTAACATGTCTTACTAAAAATAATATACAGCATAACTTACACTTTGTGACAACTGGCAAAGTTGATGGAAACAAAGTAAGAGCAAGAAGCAAGAAATAATAACTTGGATAATTTGGCCAAATGGCATTATCTGGGCAGGACAACAGACATCATCCAAGTTTCTGTTGATCGTGTGAGATGGCTACCATGATCCCCCACTATTATCGGCGAAACATATGATGATGATGTTGATAATAACACTCAGATTATACTATGAGGTCACAGCATGTATACAATCAACCTGAAACGTGTGACTGTAACCCATAGTCACAGAATACTAAACACAAATCTGACAACACATTTATGTGAAAATGCCTTCATGAAAATGATATAGCTGCCATTTTGTTGTGATTATTGCAACTACTGGGCAGGTGGTTTGATCTTCTCGGACTCAAAGAGTTAACCAGGTTCATGTGTCTGAGAGAGTGGGTGAGTATCCGTGGAGAGAGTTAGAATGGGCATTCGAGTAAAGAGTAAGTGTCTGAGTAATGGAGTAAAGAGTGACTGTGTGAGTATTTGAAGAGAGAATGAGTTTGTGAGCAATCGGCGACAAAGTGAGTGTATGTATAATCCAGGAGATAATGAGTTTGTGAGTAATCTACGACAAAGTGAGTGTATGTATAATCCAGGAGATAATGAGTGTGTGAGTAATCGACGACAAAGTGAGTGTATGTATAATCCAGGAGATAATGAGTGTGTGAGTAATCGAGAGAAAGTGAATGTCTGTGTAATAAAGCACAGCATGGGCGTTTAAAAAATCGAGGAGAGAGTGTGTGTCAGTAACCAAGGGAGTGTGACTATGAGTATTTGATTAAAGAGAGATTGTTTGAGTAATCAAGTAGAGAGTGCGCAAGTGAGTAATCGAGTAGAGTGTGATTGTGTGAGTAATTGAGAAAAGATTGAGTGTATGAGTTATCGAGTAGAGATTGTTTGAGTAATAAATCAGAGTGAGAATGAGTTTTTGAGAACAGAGTCAGTGTGTGAGCAATCGAGAACAATGTGATTCTGTAAGGAATGGAGGAGTGAATGGGTGTGTGAGTACTCGAAGAGAGAATGAGTGTGGCAGTACTCGAAGAGAGAATTATTGTGTGAATATGACATAGCACTCCCAGGGGTGAGGGGAACCTGCTATCACACTTTAACACTGGGATGTCTTCAGCCCCGGGACATAGATGCCCTCAGCCCACAAAACCCCTTCAGTACTTGGATCACTATCTCCCTCGCTCTCAACCACGAGACGTTACCCTTTTCAAACCTCGTCCTGAACTCATGACACAACTCTGGTATCTAACTATGTTAACCATATGGTGTATTGTACAAGGTGAATGAGAATGATGATGATGATTCCGAGATAGGCCTCGTCTTATCTATGCGAGACAAGACATGGCAAAGTTAGATTAGCCTACAGGAGAAAGTGTCATCATCGTCACGGCCTCAAGTATCACACTATGTGGTAAGTCGGACACGCTCACCAAGTATATCAGGCCTCCAGCCAGGTATAGGCTTCTCCCCTTGGAAAGGATGGCTGGCGAGTCGACTCACTGGTACTTGGGACTTCCGGTGGATGACGTCACTGAAGTCTAGACCACACTAGGGTAGGGCACAATACTCTCTCTCGTGTGGCGGTGGACTAGGACCTTTCTCTGGAAAAGTATGGAAGTATAAATGGCACTGCTGGTCTAGCGAGATATGGATCTTCCATTCAATGGTAGTAGTAGTCACAACTGTCTATGCAACCAGCGTCGATCATCTGACTCATAGCGCAGATATCACAGCACAGATACATCCCTCACTGAATAGTGGCACTGTAGAAAAGTTCAAAGTAGAAAACAATTCTTCCACACTATCATGCACCACATGGCACCAGGCACTTGGTAGCGAAGACATCATAGCTAGTTGGCAAGAGGCAGTCAGTCAGATTTACAACTGGGACACTAACAACATCAAGATACTTGCCCAGGTGACATAACGAACAAGGCAATAGGGTGCAGTCATGGCGAACAACCTGGTATATCAGACGTGGAGTGGGCGATGAGTTAACTGGGGCCGATACTGAGACGTAACTCTCGATGGTAGGTACTTCTCGCTGTGGTAGTGGGTTTCCAAGCTGCTAACAACGGCACTCGCCAAAGTCCGTCACTGGACTCGTCAGCAGATCGTCGCTCTGCTCTCATCAAGGTAGAACCTTCAACAAAACAGCACTACTGTGAAAAGGGGAGCTGTTGTCACTGCAACGGGACGTGATGTCAGGACTCTTCAAAACCCGTCAAGACACTTGGCGTCCGCTCTCCATCACTTAGCACTGAACCAAAATGTCGACTGCCTTCCAGCAACCTTCGTACCCAACTGAACTCTTTGTCCTGGACGATCTACTGCGGCTGCGTCAGTCATGCGCAGTTCGTAGTGTCGGAACCCCGGTTCCACTAACCGTTTTTGGAATATTCTGCAAGGGCGAGCAACAGCTCTGGCAGGTTGTGTCATTTTACTGGTTCTTTCCCTTTGACCAGTAAATTTTTACCCGGCTGCCAGATGTTTCCCCGGACATTTCAACTGGCAGAAAAATCCCGAGGCGGACTGACTGAGTTTCGTGACAGAATAATCGAGGAGAGAATATGTGTTGAATAATCTAAGAGGACTTAGTACTCTTAGATTAAGAGTACTCTAAGAGTTGTTAAGTCGTGCAGTGTAACAACTGACAGCATGACAATGTTCTATTGAGCTGTTCTTCTCGTCCTGTCGCCACCTTCTGATGTAGTCACAGGAGATCTCCTTGACTGTATGTGGTGTTTGTGAATGTGATTGTTTGCTGATGAAGACTAATCGCCGCAACGTCCTGTATGTGTCTTAATTCTGTTATGTAAAGCTGTACTACTTTATGTCATTTTATATTGAGTTGCTATCCCAAGAGAGAATGATAGTTGTCATATGCAGACCAGTTCTATTAGCATCAAGAAAAAAGCAGCGATGTAACAATGTCCCCCAATTATGTTAGCTCTAAGAGAGGAGCATGATTCCAATATGACGTCCAGTTCTATTAGCATCAAGAAAAAAGCAGCGATGTAACAATGTCTCCTAATTCTGTTAGCTCTAAGAGAGGAGCATGCTTCCAATATGACGTCCAGTTCTATTAGCTCCTCTAGAGATGTAGCTCCAAACATGTTCTATGGCTACACTAGTACTCTAAGAGCACTCTAAAAGTTTGTGAGTACTCGAGAAGAAAATGAGTGGTTGAATACTCCAGTCGAGAGGGAGTGTGTGAGTGCTCGAATAGAGAGTGAGTGTGAGTACGCAAGGAGAGAATGACTGTATGAGTACCTAACGAGATAGTAAGTGTGTGAGGTCATGAAGAGAGTGTGAGAGAATGAGTATTTGTCGGTGTGTGGACGTATGTTAGGACAGAGACAAAGAGAGCAAAAATATAAGACGGGGGGGGGGGGGGAGAGAAATAGTGATGGAGAGAAAGAAATATAGGTGGAGGATTGAAGGGTAGAGCAAAATGTCATTTAAAAAACAGCTATAATGAAACTGTGTACAATAACAACAAACTTAAAATAAGGACACATCATCTATTTGAAGTCTAGTGCATTATATGCATAATAATACATTGATGAATCATGCGCAAAACTGGTCAGAAAAAACAATGCTGATAAATACTGTAAAATCAATATACATACGTCATTAGAATTAGAACACAAATGTCTCATACCAATTCTACACACCAGCCGAGAACACGGGCAATTTTTAAATCTGCATCAGATGCTCCAGGAACCAAATGTTTGTAAGTCGTCACAACTGACAGGCCTGTCAATTTCTTGCCACTGGGCACATTATAATATAAAGCCTGTTGAGAAAAGCAAGTCTCGACAATGTCATTATACACGTGTTATCCCTAGAACCACCAGTAACATTACTTAGTACTATTGATTACCAATGAGATCCATACGGACACCACCACGTAATATAGTTAAAACTAGACAGTTTTATACAGTTTTTAAATGCAATATTTGTTCATTTTAATATATTAACGCCGGTCTCTCTGGCCGAGGGGTTACACCACATTCTCCGTAATCCCGTTTATCACGCAGTCTCGTAGCGGGCGAGAACTGGGAGCGGTTCGTCCCCCGCTGGTGACTTGCGGGATAACTGAGCCGGCCGCTCAGAAAGCAATGGCAAACTACTGAGCGTAATCTTGCCAAGAAATCAACAGACAGCTGAAAGATGCTGCTGTTGACAGCGATGTCCTGTAAAAGGATATGCGAATTTAAAAAAAAATATGTTAACATCTATATACAACTGTCACCGTCCTAGATCTCTAGGGGATTGAAACTCGGGCTCATACAGGCAACAAACTCCGTTCAGATACAATCTAGCATCATTTATTTACATGTATATTACAGTACGCTGGCGAAGCGAGTTTTCACAAGCCAGCAATCAGCAAGTTGCGTATCACAGGAGTTTACAATGAACATGTTTATCACAACAACTCTAGCAGCTATCTAAACATATGTATAAGACCCCTAAATACAATTGGGTCTACTATCAAGTCCCCTTAAGGTAAGCCCTGTTGCTTCCTCGATGTCCAGTCCGTGTCTGTCCTTCCACACGTGTCGCAATCCGACACGGGTGGCAACTCTCTCTGAGTTTCTCGTGGACCCCGCAATCGGCGGGCCCCATCAGTGTCCACGGGGCTGTGGACACACTGACCGGTCCTTCGAGAAGGCTCTGGATTATTCGAGCCTTCGAGTGACTCGGTTCTTTCCCTTTAGCTGGAGTTCTATCCCTTCGCCAGAATCTCTTACTTTTATGTTGGTACCGTCCCTATGTGAGGCTGTGACAGGAGTCCCCCTCCCCCCTGCTTTGATGGGTTCTTATATGGTAATTAGTTCTGTACTAATTCTGTCACAGGATCACATAAAGTCGGTGTTTGTAGTTTGGTGGATAGTAACTTGGCAACTTACATATCTGCATCACCAACTCATGTATTCTCCCATACACCACTTTAAGATGATTGCTGAAGAGGTTTCTCTCTTCTATGTTCTTAAACATGCTTATCTGACCGAAGTTCCGTGACGTTTCCCAGTTGTTTTTACAACCGCGCCCTTCTCAAGTATCCATATGATACCAAGATATTAAAACTCTGTGTAAGAGAGTTCTAACAAGACAAATGTCTTGGCTATTTAAGTACACCTGCAAATCTTGTCCTGTGTGTGTATTTTGATACATTTTTACTTCCGTATGTTGTATAATGCTGAATATGTAGTTATGCTGTTGTTTTATCACATCCGACTACGTGTTCCTGTTGGCTTGTTCGTGTATTGACTGATATGTTGCAGTTTCTAATAAAGTGACTGTATTTTAATTGTTAGTGTTCAGTTTTGAGTTTGTATAAAGTGTGTGCTCAATGTGTGGTTTATCTCCAAGCGTCACGAGTTGGGATATCCTTTGTCATGAATTACCCCAATGTGTGTAATGCATGATCGAGCATTCCAAGCAGTGGCGCTTAGATGTAGTGTATTAACTCTTTCGCTACCGTGATCCCATCTGTGGGCACGTTGTATTTCCTGAGATGGCAGTCCGCCGTTTTAGTGCCACAAAATGATCAGTGGTTTATTTCACATATTTCTGCTCCGTTTCGGAATTTTAAGTTACAGTAAACTAAAAAGTCGTACAGCCGAAAGATCTCTACGCCATCTTGGTGCGTCAATGGTATTCTAATATTGGATTCTTGTGAATTTTCAGTTTTAAGGTAGTGTTAATTTGTTTGTTTTGGTTTTTCACAATGGAAACGCCCACCAGTTTGCGTCCACGTAGTATGACTTGAGATCAAGCTAGATTATTGTTTATAATAATATGTGAATGTGAATATTTAGAAAGTAGTTTTAGGTGTGTCTAAAGTTTTAGCACGTGGTGATAAAGAAAAACCAGTGAATGTTCGTCAACAGCTGAGTGTTTGACAACGAAGCACGAATGGCTGAAGTTTACGTCTGTCATTATTGCTATGGGACTTGATCCAAGACCATGTATCAAAGACTACCGGTGTACAAGTGCACATTTATATACTCCTTGGTATGTGGCACTGCCACTACGTTTCCCAGTAATCAATTAGAAAATTATAATATATTTATCACACCATGTTTCATGTATGTCAACCTGAGGGTACCCAAAAAAAAAAAAAATTATCCTCTTGTTGACTCTGAAGAATATCCAGGAAGCATTTTACCCATTTGAAAATGTGTCCATTGATGATATGATTATTTGTGGAAGGGCTAAACAAAGCTAAAAAAAACCATGCATTGTTGTCTCTACCAAGTCTGTAGTTAGAATTGTTGAGAGCGGATTGCGAAAACCGCAAAGCAAGCTGAAGATGGTCTCCATGAAAATAAAACGGCGATGAATGGCTGCGACAGAATGGACCAAATGGTTGGATATTATAATATCCATGATAGGAAAACCATTACGTGGTGGAAGAATATCTACTACTAGATCTTTGAAATTGCACAGATCAATGCTCACATCCTACATTCCATATGGCAAACAGAGAAAGGAGGAAAAAAATTGTTACAGAAGGATTTCAAGTAAGGAAAGTGCTCATCGCGAAGTAGCTCAGAGTATTCCTGAAAGTTTGACACTCTGCCTGCCGAAGAATTTCAGTCTGTTGCAGGAAATTATGCCGAAAGATTTACATGAGCCAAGCATTTAATAGAATTTGTCGGTGTCAATAGAGACTGTGTTTTTTGCAGCACTCGAACTAAACGACACATATCATCTTTTGTTTGCTCCGGCTGTACTAATAGACCAGACTTGTGCGCCAAAGTTTGCGTTGCAGCCTATCACAAATAGACTGCCACATATAGTAAATAAAAACAAATAGACATGACAATTAAATGTGCATCTGCCAAGTGTTTTCCTAATTTTTGTCTGAAAAAAAAATACATGATTCAGAATCTGCGGCGAAACTTCTTTTCGGATGGTTGATTGGAAGCAATGGTGTTTATAGTTTAGAATAGTAATGTTTGTTCAGTAAATTCAATTGGATTAGCAGTGATCAGGATATTGGATAACAACGCCCCCTCGGTAAGTACAATGTTTACATTATTTTTACCTCTTTTTAACAAATTATTTTAGAAGTTATATTATTATTTGTATTTTATTTACAACATACAGCAAAAATTCTCCTACCAACATATTCCTTGTGCTATCTCCTTTATTTTGATATATAATACAACATTTCTGCTACAATTTTAACCATTTTCATAACATTATTGCGACATACACCAATTTCCAGATTTCGGCCATTAGTTTTTTTCATTTGTGTGAAAAAGACATGGTTCAGAATATGCACCAAAACTTCCTTTTGGGTGATTTAAATGAGCAATACTGTTTATATTCTTGAAGACAAGTGGTGTTTGTTTGATTATTCAGTAAATTAAACATGATTAGCAGTATAGGAGTGTAGAAAACACATTCTAAGTGCAATGTTTACATTATTTTTACCTACTTTTGTCCAATTATTTTACAAATTATATTATTATTTTTATTTTATTTACAACCTAAAGCAAACATTCTCCTACCAACATATTCCTTGTGCAATCCCCTTTATTTTGATATATAATACAACATTTCTGCTACAATTGTAACCATTTTCATAACTTTACTGTGACAGACCCCACCTTCAAGATTTCAGCCATTACTTTTTGTCATTATTTGTGAAAAATACATGGTTCAGAATATGCACCAAAACTTCTTTTTGGGTTACTTTAATGCGCAATACTGTTTATATTCTTGAAGACAAGTGGTGTTTGTTTGATTATTCAGTAAATTAAACATGATTAGCAGTATAGGAGTGTAGAAAACACCTTATATGTGCAGTTTTTTAAATAATTTTTACCTCTTTAATTTCATTTGTTATTATTAAACCTCTCATTATTGTCATAATATTTGTAACCTATCAATTAATTATTAACACTGTCATGTTCCTTGTGCAATCCTCTTTAATTTGATATGTAATACAATAGGTCTTCTACCACCTTAACCATTTTAAAAGCATTATTGTAACACACCCCTAGTTCCAATTTTCTGCCATAAATGTCTGTTTGGTCACAGCCCAGTTTTTGTTTGGTAGTGAAAGAGTTAAATACTAAACATGTATCAACAATTAGACAGGTAATACATTTTTACATGAAAGACGCAGACAAATTAAAATGAATACGTTTTGTGTACAATTTCTCCGCTCAGTATATCGCTCTCTCATTTAATTCATTCACTCTGTCATTCATACATCTTTCATACAAAATCGTATTTTGTTAAAATATATAAATAAAGTTGAGGTAAGTCTTATTGCCCTTAGAAAAATGGATTAGGTGATATGTTCCCTTTAAGGTAACACGTACTTTTTGTACGTGTAATCAAAAAATGGTTTATAACTTACATAGAAAAAATTGTATAGGAAAAATATTTCACCTATGAGTGGAAATACTTGTAATATTATGGTAGAAAAAATACAAGTTATAGGTTGACATATTTTATATACATAATTACATACAAGTGTAATACATATTAACTAATAATAAATTAATTAATTAACTAACTAAATCCAACGATGATGTGTGTTTTGTCCTCATGTTGTCCGTGTGTCGTGCCATCAATGTTAACAGTTAATATAGCTGTCACTTGCATGTTGTAATCGAAGTAGTTCTATTCCGGCTGTTTGCGAAGCTTCTTAGCAATAGCGAGTATGCAGTGTTCTTAATCTTTACAGATGATGTCAGTTCACTGGTTGAAATCATTTCAAAGATCTTATATATCGCTCGGATTGTTTTTAACACTTTGGCAATTGGTAATATAGGGTTCTCAAAGTGTCATGTTCGTGGGTGTTATACGTAACCTATTCACTTGGGCGTTGTTACTTCTGCATGAAAGTTCTCTAGTAGGTGTAGAGGTAAACTGTTCTATGCAACAGACTAAAATATCACAGCTTCTTATATGGCGAATAATTAATGTGCCTAGTATTCGTCTGCTGGTGCATTAGTTTGCCGTGATAAAAAGTCAGCAATAATGTTATCAGTGCCCTTGATATGGCGGATTTCAAAGTCGAAATCTTGAAGAAGAAGACACCATCTTTCCAAACGATGGTTCTTTGGAACACCTTGCTTAAGTACCAGCAGCGGCGAATTATCGGTTAAAACAACAAAATGCGAACTTAAGAGGAACTTAGATAATCGACGCATACAAAAAAGTAGACTTAATGCCTCTAACTCAACTGTGGAGTAATGGATCTCTGTCTTTTTCAGCTTGCGGCTGACTTAGAGTATTGGATGTCTCAAGCCCTGATATTCTTGCATCAGGCATCCTCCAATTGCGATAGCACTCTAATCTGTGGTCAAAATAAAGGGTATATCTATGTTTGGTAATCTTAATACTGGTGGGTTAGAAAAAATTGATTTCAATTTGCATATTGCATCCTCTAAGCGGATACTCTTACAAAATTTTTCTGGATGATCTTTTGTCAACAGATTAGAAAAAACTGATGTGAGTTCTGCCCAGTTTGGTATAAACTTGGCATAATAGTTTATGAGACCTAATAGGCTTCTAACCTGTTTCTTTGTAGTTGGAACTTCTAGGTTGAGCATTTTTGATACTATTTTATCATCTGTCAACAGTTTGCCTTCGGAAATCCTATGACCTAGGAAGTCTATCTGTTTATAGCCTATTTCAACCTTGGAAGGTTTGATAGTAAGTCCAAAAAGAAAAATTTGGTTAAAGACTTGTTGGAGTGTAAGTAAGTGAGAAGTCATGTTTGAAGAATGGATACATATATCATCAATATAAGATTGCACGTCCTTGATGCCGTGCAATAGCAGTCTAGTTAACCTGACAAATGTGGCGGGAGCGTTCTTGAGACCAAACGGAAGATATCTCCATTCGTACAGCCCAAGGGGTGTAGCGAATGCTGTTATATGCCTTGAAGAGGGGTCTATTGGTACTTGCCAGTAACCTTTAGCTAAATCAAGCTTAGAAAATAAGGATGATTGAGACATATTCAAGATGAGGTCTTCACATCTGTTCATTGGATCAGCATCTGTCGTGGTTATGGTATTTAATTTTCTATAGTCTATGCACAAACGAATGGTTTGGTCCTTCTTTTTCACCAGGACAATTGGCGAAGAATACTGGGACACAGATTTCTGTATTATTCTATTTTTCTCTAAGTCCAAAATTTCTTTATCTAAATTTGCTCTATAATGTAAAGGAATCGAATATGGTCTACATTTGATCGGTGTCAGATCTGTCAACACAATTGAATGTGTTATTTTGTCAGTCCGTCCAGGTTTGTTTGAGAAGATAGTTCTATAGTCGTTCAGAAGAGACAAAATGTCTTGTCGCTGCTGTTGTGTCAAAGTGTCAGAGATTTGTATGTCATTCATAGTACTGTCGTCGTTCATAATTGGTACTGGAATTTCCGTATTGTCTACGTCCGTCTGATTTATTACTGATGCTACTGTTTGTAAATTGTCTTCAATGTCATTGTCGTCGTCGTCGAGACTAATAGTTGTCAATGTGTCGTTAAATTGGTCGTATTTGTCGTTATCCCATATTGTCGGTACTGTGAATATGTTTTCGTCGTCTTCGTTGTCACAAGAATGAGTCGTTAACGATGCTTCGTTTGTCGAGGTGTCATTCAGTCGGGTAATTGTCGTTTCGTTTCTGTTGTCATTCTTGTCAGTCTGGTTATTGTCATCTGTTATCTGCGTCTGCTTGTTCGTGTCAGTGTCATTTCTAGAATAGTATGGTTTTAACATATTTACATGGAATATTTTCAACTTTCCATTCAAAGAAATTTCGTAATCAACTTCCGAAATCCTTCTCACAACTTTAAATGGTCCCTGCCAAGAGGTTGATAGTAAATCTCTCTTGTCAGGTATTAATAGTAAAATATCTTGATTTGGTTGTAATACAATCGTTTTTGCCCCTTTGTTGGCGTACTGCCTGTACCTAAAACCTTTCTCCTGTAATGATGTTCTGGCCAGTATACAGGATCTAATGATTTTGTCTCTGGTGTCAGTGACCAAATCATAGGTGGAAACTGGTAATTGGGTGTTTACAGGTTGTGATATTATATCTTTGTAAATAGTGAGAGGTCCTCTTGGGTTCGCTCCATATATCAATTCAAACGGAGAGAACCCCGTGCTTGATTGTGGGACTTCTCTGTATGCGAACAGCACCGTTGGGAGAAGTATATCCCAATCGGCTGGATTTTCAGCTGTCACTTTGGATAACATATGTTTTAGGTCCCCATTTAATTTTTCGCAAATTCCGTTCGCGGACGGTCGATAGGGACTTGTAAAACATTGTTTTATGCCTAGTAACTTAGTTACCGATTGGGTGGCATTAGATATGAATTGCGTTCCTCTATCTGATATTATTTTCTCCGGAAAGCCAAAACGGGAGAATATCTGTAATAATACGTCCGTCACATCCTTAGAGGAGATAGATTTTAATGGAATCATTTCTGCCCATCTTGAACATAAATCAACAAGTGTAAAAGTATATCTATTTCCTTTGTTTGAGATGTGGTTCAAAGGACCTACTAAATCAACCGCCACGATTTGAAATGGTCTCGAGGCAGTTGTGGTTGATTGAATTTCTGCCGTAGGGTTTTTTCCCTTTTTGATTAGTTTCTGACAGGTATCACATGATTTACAATGGGTTTTTATGTCTCGGCAAAATTTAGGCCAATAAAATTGGCTCAGGACTCTGGCCCTGGTTTTTTCGTAACCCATATGACCTCCGAAAGGTGAGTCATGGGCTATATGTAGCACTTTTTCACGATGTGACTGAGGTAGGAACATTTGCTGTATCGTGGTTTGATCTCTGGTATATAATCTCGTTAGAACATTGTTATTTAGTCTAAATGTCCAAGAAGCGTTTTTCGTTAATTTTGGCTTTAATCCTACTAACCGAAAATATTGTGAAAGAGTTGGATCTGCTTTTTGTTCTTCTATCAACTCGGTGGTGGTAATATTAGGTGAAATGATTTGTAGTGCTTCCTGAAGTTGGTCAGTGTGGGTTTTGTGTGTCGTTTGTCTTGTTACTATGTTAGCGTGTTGTGTGTTTTGTTGCACATTTACAGGCTCAATAATTTGTGGATCGATGGCATCCTCAATTCGAGGTGTTAATTTGATGGTATCATTGAAAGATTCAACCGCCCCTGTACTTTGCACCTCTGTGAATTCATTTCGAATTACGTCATCGGTTGTCTCCCTTGTGCTTTTGGCAGTTTGAGACAAGCACGCGTGGTTTTTCACTTTGGAATCGCTGTTTGGTTTTTGGATACAGTTTTTCTGTTCCCATTCTCTGATTTCCTTTTCAGAGCAAGATCTTATGTTGGGAAGATTCCCAAGGATGATTTCAGCGGCAGGATTTTCTAGTACTGCGCATAGCACTTGTCCTGATATAAAAGGTGTCCGAATTTCGGCAAGTGCAAGGGGGTATCTTTCAATCGTGCCTGCGAATGTGCGACACGTTACGTATTTGTGTGTGTAGTCTTTGTCGTTAACTAATGTTCTCTTAATTCCACAAAGAGTCGCTCCGGAATCTCGTATTAATGTACATTGTTTGTTATTAACAAAACCAGTTGCATAATTTAACTTGCCTGTTGGTGTTAAGGCTGCGTTGGCCATTTCGTTAGAAACTGGGATTGTGTGGCCACATACCAAAGTTGTATCAAGCTGAAATTTTCTACAGGTGTTACATTTGTTATCAGTGATGGTGTTAATGATTTCTACTGCATTACCTGACTCACTCGCACTTTCATCCTGGATGTCGCATTCGTTCTGTTGTTCAATTTCTTCATCTGAGGATGTGTCTATTAATGCGGCATTGGCCTGCTTCATCATCTTTATCCCATCACAAACTGATGAAAAATGCCCATAGCTCGAACAAAAAAAAACATTTAACCGCTCTCTGATATGCGTTCCTTTTGTTCCTTTGTTTTTCCACTACCATTTGGAGATGATGTGGATAATTTGGTGATTTGTCACACATCGCGAACTGTTCGTGTGTCAGATGACAATACTGGCACATGACAGGTTTTGTGAATTTAGAGCGTTGTTTGAACTTATTTTCATTTGGTTTCGAATATTTTGTGTTTGTAACCGCTGCTGTTTCATTTTGGCTCATGTTTAGCTGAAAAATATCGCGGTTAGCTGTAAAATATGCGCTCCCTTTATTTTATATTTCTTGGATGGTTTTACAATCCATTTGTCTCAAAAATTTAGAAAAAGGTGTTGGTATTGTGCTAATAATTTTATCACTTATAATTAGCTCCTTCAGTTTATCATGGTTGTTACTTGTTTTCGCTGAGGTTATCCATTTTGTACAAATATCTTGAACTGTAGACACGTAGTCTATGAAAGTTTGGTTAGGTGATGGTGCTAATTTTGAGAACTGTAGTTGATAGCCTGCTGTATCTAGTGAAAAATGTTGGAGTATTCTCTGTTTTAAATAATCATAATCTTTACTCATGTCTTGTGGAACTGTCTCTATCACTTTTAAGGGCTCTAAAGCTAAATTTCTCATCAGAATAAATGACCAGTGGACTTTTTCGACCTTATGGTAAGTCATCAAACACTCGAAGTTCTCTAAGTATGCGCTTATAGAGTCTCCTGAACAAAACGCTTTAACAAGGCCTTTATATTTGTTGTATTTTTGTTCATCTTCTTTGTTTTTAATTTTGTTTACTGACATTTCTACGTTGGAATCAATTTCCATTTGTTTAAGTTTTATCTGTGTCTCTGCATTTAATTGGGCTTGCTTGTTCGCAGCCTCGAGCTCCATCTGCATCTTCTTCTCTTGAGCCTGCAGTTGCATTTTCTTTTCTTCAGCTTCCATTTGCATCTTCATCTTTTTCTCTTCGGCCTCAATTTGCATCTGCATCTTCTTCTCTTCTCTTTCTGCTTGCATCTTTTTCTCTTCTCTTTCCGTTGCTCTTTCTTCTCGTGCAATATTTTCTGCATGTGTCTTTTGTGCCCATTCTGAAAGTTTTTCCTCAATATATCCTAACCTAATACCTAATTCAATGCACTGTTCTAATGTTGACATCTTGTATTTTAGTTATTGTTCACTTTCTTGAAATTAAATCCCTTTGAAATTAGTTTGAGTGTACAAAGTTGGTTATCCCCCTTAATGTTTACCTTCAAATTTATATGAGCAGATTTACTTGGTTATGAGATTAGCATATACATAAAATTCAATGTCAAAGAAAAATGTTACATCAATGAATGAGGATGAGGAGTACCGCTTAGGGATGTAATGAGCATGAAATGAAACTCATCTTATTTTCCCTGAGCTCTCGATTGTAGTCTTGTTTTCTCGCCACTGCTGGAGTACAGGTTACGTACACGATAATTTGCGGAACAATCTGATGTTGGAATCAAAAACAATTAGTAACTGTCACAGACATGTCAAATTTCATAAACATTATCATCATTTGAAATATTTTTTTGTAGAGGGACTACAATAGCTCATTCACAGATAGCTGCAATGTTTTTAACTTTGTCATGTGTTAAAGTTGATATATTTTTTTTTACTTGGCAAAACCAAGAGCTATTCTGAAAAGTACTGCTTATGATTGCCAAAACCGGCGCTTGCCCCCAAATAGCCTGTCACCGTCCTAGATCTCTAGGGGATTGAAACTCGGGCTCATACAGGCAACAAACTCCGTTCAGATACAATCTAGCATCATTTATTTACATGTATATTACAGTACGCTGGCGAAGCGAGCTTTCACAAGCCAGCAATCAGCAAGTTGCGTATCACAGGAGTTTACAATGAACATGTTTATCACAACAACTCTAGCAGCTATCTAAACATATGTATAAGACCCCTAAATACAATTGGGTCTACTATCAAGTCCCCTTAAGGTAAGCCCTGTTGCTTCCTCGATGTCCAGTCCGTGTCCGTCCTTCCACACGTGTCGCAATCCGACACGGGTGGCAACTCTCTCTGAGTTTCTCGTGGACCCCGCAATCGGCGGGCCCCATCAGTGTCCACGGGGCTGTGGACACACTGACCGGTCCTTCGAGAAGGCTCTGGATTATTCGAGCCTTCGAGTGACTCGGTTCTTTCCCTTTAGCTGGAGTTCTATCCCTTCGCCAGTATCTCTTACTTTTATGTTGGTACCGTCCCTATGTGAGGCTGTGACAACAACATATGTAAAGAAACCAGCCAAACAGAGACCGCAAGAATACCGCATGACGAGAACACAGAAGAAGAACCATCTGCAAATCTAACCATTAAAGAACTCCTGTTAGCGCACGACCAGGCACTAATTGCAAAATCAGAAGCTGAATTATGAGACCGCGTGAAAAGTCTAAACGAAATGTGTAGGGAACATAACATGAGAATTAGCACAAGCAAAACAGAGGTAATGACTATAACTAAAGAAGAAAAAACAACAACAATTCACCTAAACGAACATTCATTGAAATAAGTACAGAGTTTCAAGTACCTAGGAAGTATAATATCCACAATGGCAGATCAGAAGACGAGATCGTAAATAGATGCAGTAAGGCAAACCAACTCATTGGACAAATGACAAATATACTAAAGAAGAAACATGTATCAATAACTACTAAGAAATCACTTTACAACACAATCTTCCTAGCAACTCTATGCTACCAATGCCAAACCTGGACAATTACAGAAACAGAGAAAACAAAAATCACAACAACAGAAATGGGATTCCTGAGAAGAATACTCAACATATAAAGAAGAGATAAAATCAGAAATGAAGAAATCAGGACTAAAGTGGGGATTATAGCAGCACTAGATTTTATTAGAAGGCAGCAAGTCAAATGGTGTGTCCATGCAAGTGGGTTACCATTCAACAGCATACCACAACAAGCAATGATGTACAGACCAGATGGAAACAGAGGAATAGGCCGACCACGCAAACGATGGACGGAGGGAATAGCAGATTCCATGGGAATATCGGTACATGAAGCCCATAATCGGACACTCTCACGATCTTTATACTTCACCTCGACACCGCAAGGTACAAGAGAAACATGATGAGATGAGATGAATTGAATCATTACAACGTGTTTAGATACATGCTTAAATATTTTACTTACACACATGAACCAAGCTTAGAATCTTGAAAGTTTTAAGGTGCAGCGGCCACAAACAATGATGTTCTTATGTTGGCCACAAACAAAGTAATTGCAAGTACTACAAACAACTCTCCATTTTCTGTCAATCTCCCTTGGGCGACCTTGTTTTCTAGATCTACACGGATTCTCTGCTAGTTTAATTGGGAGATTCATAAGCTGACATGTGTGGCCCATTTCGATGAGTCCTTCTGCATGTTGAATCAACAACAGTCGGCGTTTATGTGACTTGTGATTGTTCCATTCAGGATTGAGGTGCAACCACAGAACAAATTCATTCATGGAAGAAGCGTCTAACATGTTGTAGGAAACAACTGCAGGTCATCAGTTTGTCTTGCAGTTGACTGAATAACAGCACAACATTTGATCGGCTGTTTCCACTCCACCCTTCGTGTGAGTTTAGTCAAAGAAGATCATCAAATGTTTTTTTTAGAATTAGACCTTTGATCCACATCTGCCTGATTGTGCAGTTGTGTAGATTTGTCATCAAATTGTTGAATACTTTTTACTTTATTGGCTCAATGTATCATTTCGTTAATGTTGTCGTCTCTGTTGGACATTATCATTAAGAAATCGTAGACATCGTGGAAATTGAAATAAATATAATTCGTTGCATTGCCTTTGAAAATCTTGCACGTCCATATTCCTTAAACCAGATTTGACTAATAGCTCCATGTTTTGATTTATACACACAAGCCACAATCAAAACTCCAAAAAAATATTGCAGTTCAATTATCACCAAAGTTTTTCATTTGTCCTAAAAACACAATAATTCCTTCTTGGTTTGTCCATTTCAGTATTGCATCTTTTACACTTTTTGTCGTAAATAATTGAAACGTTGAAATTATTGAGCCAATGTTTCTTTCTGCATGTCGATTTGGCCATGATTTTGGATGAACACATTTTCAGAAGCTCTGCTGCCAGTTGCTGTCTTTCTTGGAGTGGAATAAGAAGTAATGCCTTTATATTTCAAAAGGTGCATCAGTCTACGGTCTTTAGTCTAATCTGTGCTTGCATGTGTACTTGCATGTTCAAGTTCGCTGTCACTTTCACAACTATTTTCTTCAATGGATAGATCACCTTTATTTGAGACACATAAAACACTACTTGACGGAATAAATTCGTCACTGCTACACTCATTTTCTGAATCTTCCTTACAGTTGTCAATAATATTTGAAGCAGCAGCACTTTTACAGTCATAGAAAGATCTTACATCCATGATCCCAACACAACATGTGTGCCAAAAGCTTGCAGCGAAATGTCACATGGAAAGCACAGTACTTTATTGGTGTAATGTGCAGATGGTTCTTCTTCTGTGTTCTCGTCTTGCGGTGTTCTTGCGGTCTCCTTTTGGGTGGTTTCTTTACATATGTTTTCCATATAGGTTATGAATAAGAGAGGGGACAGGACACAACCTTGTCGTACTCCGGATCTTATGGTGAAGGGTTCTGAGTGTCCTCCAGTTGCTCTCACTATGCATTCACTGTAGTTGTATAAGCTTCTAAATAAGTTTGTTAGATGTGTACTCACTCCGTATTATTTAAAGATTTCCCACTTATCAAATGGCCTTTCTTGGTCGACAAAGGCTAAATAGAATTTTTCCTACCTGCTGAAATAAATGTGTTATGAAGTAACATGGCATGGACGAGACAGGAACACTGAGCTGATCCACGACTCTGGTGATCGAGTGAAATGGCGAATCATGACCGCCCACGCTTTCCGGCATGGCACATGATTGATTGATTGATTGAAGTAATAAAGTTTAATATCAGTTAATACTGAAAATATGCTGATTTTCTATAGAAAATACATAGGGGTCTATTTGGACCCCATTGGTAACAGTGTAAAATCGTAAAACAGTATATGCAATTTTCATGGATTGGTTAAAACTATTTTAGCATGTTTTTGGAGGAATATATTGCTAACAATGTCATAAAATATCAAACATATTAATGCAAATTTAAGAAACGCGGAGAAAGCGAAAGTTGACTCTGGGGTCCATTTGTCAAGCTTTAGGGTTAAAAGGGTAAGGATTGCTATATTTTAGTTGTTTTTGTTGATACTACATGTTATGTGTGTGCACTTCTGGCATGACTAAGGCAAATTATCAAACATTGATGCAACTAAAGCGTTCATAAGTTAAGCAGCCAACGCTTTTCACTAACTTTCGATTAATCAATCAGGTGCCGTCTACACAATGAAGTTTGGCTGCAGTGGATCTCCAACTCTGTCTGTCTCTCGCTTGTATTGTACATCCTGACAGACTGCTCTCCGTCCATCTCTTGTTGTTATCCTCCCTGCTGTTTCGTTGTCTAACTCTTGCTCAACGACCTTAAACCTTACCCTCCAGTGTGGTTTTTATAAGAGTGGTATGTCTTTTAACGTTGCCGAAATAATTCTCTTACCTTTTGTTTTATATATATCATCAACTCCCTTTTCATTTTCAGTCTTTCTGGAACCTCTCAATTTGATTGTGTTTGCTTCCATGAAATACGACATATTCTTCTGTAATCCACATCTCCAGGGCCTCTGTTCGACTTTCTAATTGCCTGTTCATTGATCAGGCTTCCCCACCATAAAGTAGTGTTGAATGTACATACAATTTAACATTTCTCATTTTAAATAGGTTGTTAATCTCTTTAAATGTTAATACGTATTTCATAAAATCATTTTTGGTGATTCTATTATATGTCCAAGGTAGGAGACCATTTTTGCTTGTTCTAGTATCTCTTTTGTTACTGTAGTGTTCAATGATGGCCTCTCCTTTCAACTGCTAACTATCATAGTTTCAGAGCTGATACGACATGACGGCCAATGTGCCAGATTTAAAAGTTACAGCTCACAGTATCTAGAGGATTGACAACCAATCAGCTATGAGTCATATATGATCACCTCTTTTAACCGTACGAAAGCATCTGCTATTTCAGGGTCCCTTATCTGGTTCTTTGTCAAATCGTCAACAAGTTGTGGAAATAGGGTATCAAACTCTACCAGTTCTGGTGATGCTTTCAGCGTCTTTGCGTCGACTCCATTTTCTGTCATGCTTAAGAAGAAAGAAGAAATATAAATTAGAAAGAAACAATATATTTCTCTAGTATGTAAAAATAATGATGGCGACATTCACAATACTACTATATTAATTTATATTTATCCAGTATGTAAGGAAAAAAATTAGGGCGACATTCTTAATACTAATATGTTGATACAGTGTTAATATAGCGTAGACTATTATTCCACTCGATGTGCAGACAGTTCAAATATTCCCTTAAGTGTAATAGTCCATGTGCATCCATCCATCCATCATGTGCCATGCCGGTCAGCGTGGGCGGTCATGTTCTGCCATCTCACTCGATCACCAGAGTCGTGGATCAGCTCCGTGTTCCTGTCTCGACCATTCCACGTGGCCAAGCCATCCAGGTATTTACTTCTCGGTCTCCTCCTTGGTCTCTTCCCTTCTATCTTGCCAGTTGTCACCAAGTTCTCCGAGTCATTTCTTCTCATAAAATGCCCAAAAACTTTTGACTGTCTACGTCTCTTCTACAAGTGTTTGTGTGTGTGTGTGTGTGTGTGTGTGTAGTATATATATATATATATATATATATATATATATGTGTGTGTGTGTGTGTGCGCGCGTGCGTGCGTGTGTGCGTGCGTGTGTGCGTGCGTGGGAGTTTGTGGTTGTGTGTGTCCCTCTAATTTGTTTGCCCCGTGGGTGCGAGAGATCGGGTTTTCTAGTTATACTATTATCTGGATTCTTCATATATGTCCAATACGACAACGGCGTCTGTTCCTTACCCCTTAATTCGCTGGAATACATCATGATCTAGCTCTCTCCATAAGCTCCGTAGTAATGATGTTCTTTTTTCAGGCCATTTTAGTCATGTTCCTTAAAAGCACCTGATAATCGTTGTTCGTAATTTATTAGTCACTGTGTTATTGGTTCTCCGTGTTGCTGATCCATACAGCAGTATTGCTCTCACGTGAGAATTAAATATTATACTTTTGGTACTTGGTTTAATCTCTGTTGAATTCAACAACTATCCTAGTGCGTTGAAAACTGTTTTGTATTTTTATTTTGAGATCTCAATCTGTTCCACTATTTTTGTTGACATTGTTACCCGAATAGGCATATGATTCCACGACTTATAGTGCAGTTTCACCAAGGGAGATAAGAATATCATTTGCTTCATTAACTGCATTATCGATATCTTTTTTCGATGAATGTGTATACCAAATCGTTACATCGCTAATCAAGCGTAGTTAGTTTATGCTGCACCTACCTCATTTCGTCAGCGACGCGGCAAGTTCCGGTGCTCTTTCAGAGTCCATTGTATTTCACTTCTGGCTGTGGTTATTGTTGTCTTCAGAATCTAGTTAATGCTAGTTAGCTACATATCCTTTCTCTTTGCATGACGAGGCAATCAACATCAGCACTCAGTAGCTGTTTGTTATTCTTTTGGCAATTTTACGTCCTGTAGTTAGATTTTGCTTTCTGAGAAGGCAGAAGCTCATACCTTTGTTTTAAACAAAAAATAACGCAAAGCGGCCAGCTCCCAAATCACGTGCAGCTGACTTCGAACCAGGACTGTGTGGATTATCAAAGTGCGTTCACTACCCCTAACCCAAAATTTCCGACAATTCAGTATATAGTCAGTAAGAATAATAAAGTCGGCAAAAGGCATTCCCGTAGCACTTCAGAAATAAATAATTTTATGTCGGGTCCCATAGTACTTCTGTTTACAAAGGGGTCCAAAAGGACAATGTTGTCACATACATTTTCACAGTGCACAATTCCAATTTAAAGTGGCAAGTGGAGTTCAATGCTTTTCTAAATTATTATGCGTGATGTGACCATGTTGTCAATGCATGATTTATGTAGTCAGAGCCTGCCTATCATTCTTTAGCGTCTCTTACTCGCTCTAGAATGATACTGCTTGAATAGTTTTCAAGAAACTGACAATAACATTATTTTTCTATAATTTTTGCACACCTGCATTTCCCCTTTCTTTGGCAAGTTCTCCAGATATACTTCTCAGAAATCTGGTAGTATTTTTTTTTTCGGACTGCGAGACACTGCTATATTAGTTGCGCAATAATTCACCTAAGTGATTCATTAGACTTTAAATGCCTAGACTGGAATATGATTTGGAGCAGCAACTTTCACATTCTTCACAAGTTTGCTAGCTTTTCTCATTTCTTCTTTAAAACATTTGTCCCTATTGATGTTCACCTGACTTCTGCTTTCTGGATATCTAGATGGTCATTTAGAGCTGGTCTATTCATAGATACCTTTAGGTGTTCATTTGATCTTCAATTCAATATTGGTAAGATGATTCCCGGTATTATTTTTGTTCAACCCATTTGTTGATTTGATTTTCCTGCTATTTTCTATGTGGCCATGTAAATTTCCACGCAGTTCCTTTTCTACGCTGCTACTACCGCCTATCGTGTTTAGCTATATAGAAATTCTTTATTATACTTCATTATGTACTTATTAATGTGTTTATTACCTGATGTGTATTTTCACTGCCGTTTGCTTTTGTTCATCTGGTGGTGATTTTGTTTCTATCTGCTTGTTAGATTTATTTATTTATTTTGTTTTTTAAGAGTTCGTAGCAGTAGCGTTATCCATGTTTTGTTTTCGTTATTTCTGTTCAGTTCCAAATACTTTTAACTTGCTGCCAGGAGCTTTCCGTTCTCACCACGTCTTTAAATATATACAGTTCCGGGTACATAGTAGAGATGATCATAACCATTTTCTACTTTTTTCCACAAAGTTGGGAGAAATAGTTGACGTTCCAGAGCCTTGTGAGTGGCACTGGTTACTGTCATTCCGTGGATCCGTACACTGTCTTTGATGGGCGCCATCTTGCTCTCGTATCAGACCTTCGTTGATGTATCGCCAATGTTGGTAACTGATGGTGTTGCATTCCAACCAGATGACTGAACTATTTGATCTATTACCTTTCAGTTTATGTGGCACATTGTGCTGATTTCAAACTCAAACATAATTTCTTACTCGGTCTCGGATTGTCACATTGGCGGCCCTTTTCAGGCATCTCATCAATCAGGTGTTGATTTTGAGTATGTGTGTTTTAGATTGTGTCCAAGTCCCCCATACCAGTAATGTAGGGTTGATATGAAAATGCTATTTATTATCTGTCGTTCTGCATACATCGGTATGTTTGGATGTTTCAGTATTAGAGTCAATAGAAATATAAGCGACAAAGGCTATTGATATTCTATTTTGATCTCTCGGTCTTATCTGCCACTCTGTGTGATTATATTTACTAGATATTTATATTATTTAACTCACTCCAGAGGTTTATTTTACGCTAAGTGAACCAGGATATCTTTTATCCTGCATTGCTTCCGTTCTAGGTGTATTTATATTCATGTTGTATTTTCTGCATGTTGAACTCAGCTAATTAAAATTATTTTATATGCTGCTATCGTTGCTGTAAGACAGATATTAATTGTCTAATTGTCTGCAAATAAAAACTCATATTTTGTGTGTAGATCTGGTATTTCGTCTAATGTAAAAAGTTTGACATTTTCGAAATCAATTATTTCAAGGCTTGCTTCTTTGGAAATAATATCTGTATATACACGCCTAATAGCAACGAGGAGAGCACACATTCCTGGCGCACTCATATATTGACTGCTAACATATATGTTATACATCTTAGTATTCTATGGCCACTGTATTAGATATTCTGGCTATAAACTATTCCCTAGTTACTTTAACTATGAGATATCCTTCACTATATTGATTTTCATGTTCATAAGATGGTGTATGTGTAATTACACCTCTTGAGATTCATCTTCATTATGTAGATGGTGATGTGATTTAAATTTAATGAAGATTATGTCATGTAGCGTTTATATAAACGACTTTAGTACCTGCGAGAAAAAAGCACATAACCACAAGCAGGTCTGGCCAAGTCTTCAACTTTGAGATCTTTACGACTCTTTATGCACAAACTGTGAAGCTCTTTCTTCAGATGATCTGGACATGGGAACTGCTGAGTACGTGTTAGTTTGTCTGTACAACTCCTGGATTTGATGGTATATGTGGAAAGATGGTTTCTCAATACAATGCCCAATGGCCGAAGAAAAGTAGCCATCTGTAATGCTTTGGATAGGGGTTGTTCTGAAAATTCCAATCAGAAATAAAAATGATGTATGCGCTTGCCAATGAAGATTTGGTGCAGAAACAGACAAAACAAATCATCATCAACATAAGCAGGTAATGTACATTAAGGGCAGTAACAATGCAGATTGCCATGTAGCAGAAATGAGAAAATCAGCTTGCACACATATAAAATAATAATAGATACAAAAAGGTAGATTTTAGACACTAAAAGTAGCAACAAAACGCACAATTATAGCGTAGTAAATACACATCACAGAAGTGCACCGTTTGACAACCCAAAATGCGATTTCACTTAGCACCGAACACCGAACACAGACATGAAAGCTACTTCCTTCAAACTCAGAGGAAGAAGGATCCTATTAGGAGCTTTCATTTAAAATCCATCCGTGCCGCACCTCACGTAAATGCGTACGTTTAACATGATCATGTCATAATCGTGTGATAAGTACTGACCAATGAATAAAAGAGCACGTGCTTATCGTCCCATGATGTATAGGTTCTGTTTCTGACCATGAGAAAATGGCCGGGTTGATCTAAAATCCGTTCAAAGAAACTCAAAGAGCGCTGATTCAGTTTCTCTCATTTGAAGGATGTCGACCAGTGGACATTCATCGAAGAATGCAGGCAGCGTAAGGTCACAAATGTGTGTCGAAGACAACAGTGACAGACTGGGCACAAATGTTTCGGAAAGGACGTCAGTTCACTACAGATCTTCAACGGCCGGGTCAAGGACATATTGTTACAACAGAAAAAACTATCGCAAAAATTGATGCAACAGTACAGATGAATCGTTGTCGAAGCTTACGTTTGCTAGCGAAAGAATTTAATGTGTCAATTGGGACAATTCAAAAGGTCGTTCGTAAGAAACTGCAATATCGGAAAGTGTGTTAACAGTGGGTACCACGGATGTTGACCGACCACCAAAAAGAGGAACGCATGGGGTGGTGTTTGAACCACTTGCTGCGTTACAGAGTGGAGGGTGATGCATTTCTCTTCCGCATAGTGGTAGGCTATGAATCATGGTGTCACCACTTTGAGCCGAGCAGCAAAAGAGAGAGGGCATGCAATGGAAGCATGCTGGATCACCAAACGACAAAAAATTCAATTTACAGGTTTCCGCTGGTAAGGTTATGCAGAGCGCATTTTTTTACCATGAAGGGCTATTGTTGGCCGAATTTAAAGAACCTGGTCTCAACATCAACTCTACTCACTACTTGCCAACACTAGACAAGCTGCAAAAAGCCATCAAGAATAAACGACCCGGCATGCTTTCTCACGGAGTGATTTTGTTGCACGATAATGCTCGTCCGCATGTCGCAAAGATTGTGCAGGAAGCAGTAGCAATGAAGAAGTTGGAAATTCTGCAACATCCAGCCTATAGTCCTGATTTCTCACCATTTGATTTCCATTTGTTCGGACCCCTAAAAATAAAGCTCTCAAGTGGGAACGATTTCACACAGATGCAGACGTAAAGAACACGGTAAACACTTGGTTCAGTGAGCAACCACAATCCTTTTTTGCGGACGGCATTCGCCGCCTACCTAAGCAATGGGATGATTGCCTAAATGCCTACGGCAACTTCTTCCGACCAATCCATGGTGCTTAATTTATTCAAAATGAATGCTTTGTTTAATTCTACCACACCTGTTAATGTTTCTTTCATGCTCTTGTAATACAGCCAATGGAACGGGTTTCAAATGAACGACCCTTATGCATCAGACATTATAGGCATTTTAGCACGGAACACGGACACGAAAGCTACTCTCTTTAAACTCAGAACAAAAAGGATTCTACATCAGATGGTATAGGCACTTTAAGACGGAACACGGACACACAGCACAGGTAAGGAATCTACATTCGACGTTATAGGCTAACCGCCAGGGGCATGCGCCTAAAACCAACGCCACGCATTATAGACTCTCGCATTAATATAGGCCTGTTGCAGGTCGGCCCGACATATCTGAAAGATAGAGAGGAAGGACGTCTGGAAGAACTCTGGAGCGACTGCACATTGAAGGTATGGTAATCGGTGGAATCAGGGTATGTTACTCACATTAGCATTTCACGCTCGGTGGCCGAGTGGAATGTCATGCGAACATATCATATAGAGTGTGCAGCTGGCCAAGTGACATACGTTAGGATATGAATGATGCTACAGAGCTGCTAACAAAGTTCTATTAATATGTCGACTGCTAACGACGCCCTTGATGTGTGTGTACTGGTGTCGTCTTTGATATTGTGACTGTCGTCGGAGTGAGGGAACCCCACTGTTCAAGTTGAGATGACTTTCTCTGGGTAATCATGATAGTCATTAACCAAGGTGAGAAAAACAAAGCCACAACATCTTTGCCTTTGCTCCTGGAACATCACATCAGCGATGACAGTTGCGCTGTGCGTGAATCGTCATAACAGCACACCCACATTGTCTTTAAAGTACGTGGCGCATCTTAAATGTAAATATTATCTTTAGAATAATAAGAGATCTTCACACGTGCGGAGACCTCCTGGTGGCTATGTGTCTTAAATTTACTATTTTCAATTATAAATTATTGTCTGTAGATTTTCTTGTTTATTGTAATGTATGCTTTCTTTCAGCGCCATTCCAAGTGCTTTCTCGGCTCGTGGTAGCGACGCCTACGCTCTGACGTTACCATGGTTTCAATGGCAACACACACACACAAACACACACACACACACACACGCGCGCGCGCGCATCTTTCCTTGATGTGTCCGGCAGTCAACACAGGTCCGATGCTCCAGAAATATTGACTTCTTTTAGTCGGTCATCCATTTTATAGGTATGTAACAAGGATTTCTTTGTTTAAAAGTGATAGGTAAGTGAGCTACAAGTTTGAATTGAGGAAATAAAGTAGCAAACATAGAATAACCAGGCATACTGAAAGAAGAAATTATAGAAGCCATCAGATTTGCCCCATTGAACAAATCACAGGACCAAATGAACTAATTAAGCAGCAAGAGAGGTAGGAGCAACATGGCTAAATAGACTATTCAACTATGTTTGGGTAGGACAACAGACACTGACGAGACTGGGGAACGCCATAATTATCACAATTTGGAAAAACAAGGGCAGCAAAAGAGACTGCACACAATACAGAGGCAGTTCACTGTTGAGTCATACTGGGAAAATAGTTTGCAAAATTCTTGAAAAAAAATTACGAACTATTATAGAACCCCAGCTATGCGAAACACAACTTGGATTTAGGAACAACAAAGGATGCACAGATGCAATTTTTGCTCTTAGACAACTTATAGATAAATATATCGAATTCAATGAAACACTCTACTTAGCCTTTGTCGACCAAGAAAAGGCATTTGATAGAGTAGATAGAATCAAGTTTGGGAAATTCTTAAACAATATGGAGTGAGTAGACATCTAACAAACCTATGTAGAAGCTTATACAACAACAGTGAATGCATAGTGAGAGAAACTGGAGGACACTCAGAACCATTTCACCATAAGATCTGGAGTACGACAAGGTTGTTTATAACATATATAGCCAACATATGTAAAGAAACCAGCCAAACGGAGACTGCGAGAACACCACACGACGAGAACACAGAAGAAGAACCATCTGCAAAGCTAACCATTAGAGAACTGTTTGCGGACGACCAAGCACTAATAGCAAAATCAGAAGCTGACTTACAAGACCACATGAATAGTCTAAACGAAATGTGTAGGGAATATAACATAAAAATTAGCACAAGTAAAACAGTGGTATTGACTATAGCTAAAGAAGATAAAACAACAACGATTCATCTAAACGAACATCCCTTGAAACAAGTAAAGAGTTTCAAGTAACTAGGAAGTATAATATCATCAAATGGCAAATCAGAAGACGAGATCGAAAATAGATGCAACAAGGCAAACCAACTCATTGGACAAATGGCACCAATACTAAAGAACAAACATGTATCAAAAACTACTAATCACTTTACAACACAATCTAGGGACGCAGAGGTGTTTCCAAGGCACCAGGGCCGGGTTATATACTGGCCAAGACCTATTGACGCGTCCTCGTCGAGCGTCCAGGGCAATAGGTCCCTTCGGGGTCCTGGCTAAGGTCAGTAGGATCGCCGATTCCTCCGAAGTCGGAGAGTGTCTGCGTGTACGGCGAGGAACCACCAGTCTGCACACCAATAAGCCAGACATGGGACAACGGATACTCACGCAAACCTCAAGTCCTTTATGACATCACACTGATGTTGGACAACAGGATGCCTTCATCCGACATACAGGACTTCGCGTTGGAGCTCAAGCCAACGAACACAAGCAAGCAAGCAACAACACAATCTTCCTACCAACTCTATGTTACCAATGCCAAACCTGGACAATGACAGAAAAAGAGAAAAGAAAAATAATAACAACAGAAATGAGATTCCTGAGAAGAATAGTCAATGTTCAAGAAGAGATACGATCAGAAATGAAGAAATCAGGACTAAAGTGGGGGTTATAGCTGCACTAGATTTTATTATAAAGCAGCAAGTCAAATGGTTTTGCCATGCAAGTAGGTTACCAACTAACAGTATACCACAACAAGCAATGATGTACAGACCAGATGGAAACAGAGGAAGAGGCCGACTACGTAAACGATGGACGCAGGGAATAACAGAATCCATGGGAATATCAATACACGAAGCCCGTAAGCGGGCACTCTCCCGCTGTTTATACTTCACCTCGACATCGCAAGGTACAAGAGGAACATTATGAGATGAGATGAGATAAAAGCCTCGTCTTTTTACGAAAATATTATCCCTAGCTCAGAAGAATTTCGCTGTCAAGATGTTAATCGAGCTGGTCTCTAGGAAAGTATTTTTCAGCCCTTCTGCTGGAACAGATTCTTACGCAAATGTTTACGTTGCTCAAGGACCTCTGTGCGATGATCCAAGTGTCCGTCCTACTTTATGTAATAAACCAGATTAACAGAAATGGTGCATTTAGGCGATATCGGTCTGTTTCGGCGGAACCCCTGGCTGCCACTCTCGGAACCCCGGTTGAAAACCTCTGCTCTAGGCCGTTTATTTAGGCCGGCCCTATTTTACACATCTATCAACATATTCAACGTTTTCTGGAAAGTTACGCTCTGAGAAATATGAGTACGAAACAAAACATCTATGAACATATTCAACGTTTTCTGAAAAGTTACGCTCTGAGATATATGAGCCCATGAAACGTGGTTTAGAAACACAAAGAAATCTCTTCGAGAGAAAGATTCTGAAAATAAATCTGTCACTCGTACAAGTTACAAAATAGTGCATACAATGGCAAAACGAGGAAAACCGTCTACTGATAGCAACTTCATCAAAGAGTGTATGACAGAAGCAGCAAATGACTTGTGTCCTGAGAAAGCCGATTTGTTTGGAACTATCAGCCTTTCGGCAAGTTCACTTGCGCGAAGAACAGAAGAACTTGGACAGAACATAATGCTACAGATATGAGAGAAAACTAGGAACTTATTGTGGTATTCTCTGGCGCTGGATGAGACTACTGATCTCTCGAGTACGTCACAACGTTTCGTGTTCATTTGTGGTGTCAATTTGGACTTTCAGATAACGGAAGAGTTGGCATCTGTTTGCAGCATGCACGGAACAACAGCTGAAAAAGACATTTTTATGGAAGTGCAAAAAGATGTGCAAGACTATAACCTTCAGTGGAATCAGCTTCGAGGTGTTCCAGTTGATGGAGGAAAAAACATGGCTGGAGTGAGGAAGGGACTGATAGGGCAGGTCAGGACTCAGTTGGAAGATTTGCAAATTCCGGCCTTTCTGTTCATACACTGTATGAAACATTAGCAAGCACTCTGTGGGAAAGACTTAAGATATTTCTTGTGCACTGAAACTATTCGTTTCTGCTGTGAACTGCTTTCGGGGACATGCACTCAATCACCGTCAGTTCCAGGCTTTTCTTGAAGAAAGTGATTCTTAATTTCGTGAATTGCTTTATTACACATCAGTGGTTTGGCTGCTGTAAAGTCCTGTTTCGGTTTTACAAGCTCCGAAACGAAATTGATGTTTTCCTCACTGAAAAAGATAGAGCTTATCCAAAGCTGTCAGATCCTACCTGGCCGTCATATTTGTTCAACCTCACATCCCACATGAATGAACTGAATTTGAAACTTCAGGGAAGGGGTAACC
The DNA here is from genome assembly GCA_014155875.1 of Cepaea nemoralis. Classification (NCBI taxonomy): domain Eukaryota; kingdom Metazoa; phylum Mollusca; class Gastropoda; order Stylommatophora; family Helicidae; genus Cepaea; species Cepaea nemoralis. The sequence goes on from JACEFZ010002374.1 coordinate 532,694, forward strand.
TCGTCTGTGATCTCTACATAATCATCAAGGGATTTCGGAGAAAGCTGTCATTGTTTGAAGCACAATTAGAAGGAGAAACCTTTTCAAATTTTCAGTTTCAAAGAGCTTTGCACTATAATCGCCGAAGATGACAATTTCGATTTTCCGAAAAAAAAAATTATTCGTGACTTCAAGAAGTATTTTGTGGAGAGATTTTCAGATCTTGGCAGAATTGAGAGTGACATTCTTCTGCTCCAGAATCCGTTTGATTGTAACGTCGATGAAGTGCCAGTTGAACTACAGTTGGATCTCATTGATTTGAAAGCAAATGACTTGTTGAAAAAGAAGCACAGAGAAAGAAAATTTGTTAAATTGTACCACTGCTTACCTGATGTTGAGTATTCGAAACTGAAGAAATAATAAAATTGCCGTTGGTATGGCATCAGTGTTTGGAACAACTTATGTCTGCGAGCAAACATGTTAAAAAATAAAGTATGTGAAGTCAACACATCGAACGAGATTGACTGATGAACATTTGAAAGCAATTCTCTTGATTGGATGCAGAAATTTCATACAAAACATTGATGATATCTTGAAAGTCAAATATCAGTTTTACAAAACTCACTAACCTTTTTTTTTTTGCTGCTTAGGAAGTAACTATCGTTTCTTTTCTTTTTTTTTTTTTTTGTAGCGTCGCCTTCTTTGTAAATAAACATGTTGGTTGTCTTTTTTTTTAACTTTTCACGCCACTCACCCATGATTAACGTAGTTTTTCCACTTCATACTCCCCCCCCCCCCGCCCCCGAGCTTTCGTTCTGGCGTGTAAGTATTGTTAAAGTTAGTTGCATATCTTTTACAGGACGTTTGCATTCAACACCAGCATTGTTTGCTGTTGTTGTGGTTTTTTTTTCTGTCGGGCCAAAAAGAAAATCCTAATCTGCACAGTTCGCGGCGACTGCCCTAGCCAGGCGGCCTTAATTCCTCAGGCTCAAAGATCCCTCTGTCATACACCGCATGGTGCTATATTGGCAGTAAATGAAAGTTGACAGTTGATGTCTTGACAAGCTTACGTTCAGTAGTTTGCATTGCTTTCTGAACGGCCGGCATCCATACTATAGAGTAAACATCCCCAGCTCAACGCGGTCTGCTGACAAATCGCGCGCAGCTGTGTTTCTAACGCTGGTATAATGGGATTACGAACCGCGTCCGTAAGACCTTCGCCACTGAGACCGACGCAAGAATTGTACAGAATGATTACTCGCTCGTCATTTTGTCAGTTATCCGGCCCGCCGTGAAAAAAAAGTTTGGTGACACCTGCTCTATAGCGAAGCAATAATGAGATAGATCAAAGTGAAGCCAGGAATACTAATCGGGGGTTATAATATAAACAATATACGCTATGCAGATGACACATTATTGGTGGCGGATAATGCAACAGACCTACAATAATTGTTGGATATTTTAGTAACAAAGAGTGCAAAGAAAGGACTCTACTTGAATATCAAGGAAACAGTGACAATGGTGATATCAAAGAAAATGGGGACACCCAAATGTGACACAGAAATAGAAGGGTCAATTCTTAACGAAGTGGATAATTTTAAATACCTTGGGGTATTTATAATACCAGATGCAAGAGAAGGTCAACCAGAGAGACGAATGGAGACGGATTGTATCTGCAGCAAAGAATCTCAATGGCTCGGAACGCTGAAGAAGAAGAAGAAGAAGAAGAAGAAGAAGAAGAAGAAGAAGAAGAAGAAGAAGAAGAAGAAGAAGAAGAAGAAGAAGAAGAAGAAGAAGAGGAGGAGAAGGAGGAGAAGGAAGAGGAAGGAAGAAGAAGAAGAAGAAGAAGAAGAAGAAGAAGAAGAAGAAGAAGAAGAAGAAGAAGAAGAAGAAGAAGAAGAAGAAGAAGAAGAAGAAGAAGAAGAAGAAGAAGAAGAAACAACTTTCTTTGGTCATGTGATGAGAAGAGAGGCACTGGAGAACATCGTGACAATTGGAAAAATCGAGGGGAAGAGAGGCATAGGCAGACAAAGAGAAATGATGCTAGATGGATTCAGAGTTCAGACGGTTGCATGGAGGAATACCATCAGCAGAGTTGATCCAGAACACCAGAATACCAAAGACCGCGATTTATGGAGAGCCATGAACGCCTACGGCAGCTGGCAGGGCACTTGATGATGATGATATGAAAGTTAGTTCATCAGATTGATTTAACGGTGTCAATATAAGATCTCCTAGTATCCGGGTTTGTTAGGCGGTGATCAATCTCCGTGTCAGCTTCATGTGAGTTTCGATAAACGGACGTTCATCACACACGTATCATGTCTCCTCACACCATATAACCTACAGATAGTTTGATTAATCTTTACACCATAACACGTATGCTTCAAAATCAATAGTTTCATAATAACATTCACCATGAGGTAACATATTACCACTGAATCATATAACACCAGTAGGAATTAAGCATGTAGAACGCACCTCATAATACAGCAGAAGAAAACATTCCATTATATATATCAATATTATAATAAAAACACGCATACAAACTAAGTCTAGCATAACCTGATATTCCAACATGTGTGGTACAAAATATTCAGAAACATAGTAGCACATATTCATTATCATCATGTGCCATGTTTCGCCACCTCACACGATCACCATTGTCGTGAATCAGCTCTGTGTTCATGTCTCGACCATACCACGTTGTCAAGCCATACAGGTATTTACTTCTCTGCACTCCCTTTGATCTCTTCCTCTCGATCTTGCCAGTTGTCATCAAGTTCCTCAATGAATTTCTTCTCATAACGTGACCAAAAATGTTTGAGATTCTTTCGTCTAATGTGTCTAATCAGTGTACAATTTTCATTTGTTTCTTGTCGGACTTGGTCAGTGGGTTTTCAACATGTCCATGGTAATCTTTGCACTTTCCTCAGACACCACATTTCCACAGCCATCAGAAACTTGTCAGCTTGTCTGCTCATTGTCCATGTTTCACATCCATACAAAAGTAGAGGTTTTATGTAGTACCACAACACTCTTTTTTCATGTTGCTATTGCCATCTTTGTACTAGTCAGTATGTTTTTTAATCTTGCAAAAGGCTACCTTCATCATGACGATTCTTCTTCTAATCTCTTCAAGACGTCTCCCATCAGATTTTATGACTGTTCCCAGATAATTGTACTGTTTAATTTATTTAAGAATATTCCCATTTACTTGTATATTACATTTTGGTATTTCCTTCTTCTTAGTGACGACCATAATCTGTGTCTTCTTACAATTTAATGCTCCTGAACATAACTCTTAATGCAGGGACATAGACTGTTCACAACCCTGAGCAGTGAGGGTAAATTTATTAATATAAACTATAATTAAACATTACACATCATATACGGATGTGTCAGATCATGTGTAATAGAACAAGAGTAATATTTGATATGAAATAATTAATTTTTGTGATAAAGTGGGCGTAAGGCACAATATACTCTAGCGTAATCCTTCACATAACACACACACACACACACGCGCGTGCGCGCGCAAACCCACACATACATACATACATACATACATACATACATACATACACACACACACATACACACACACACACACATACATACATACATACATACATACATACATACATACATACATACATACATACATACACACATATATATATATATATATATATATATATATATATATATATATATATATATATATATATATATATATATGTCAGAGTCCAGAAAGGGGACGATGATGCAGTGACATCGTTACGCCCGCCAGGCGACTTAGCTCCCAGTAGGGACTCAGTAACTTCGTTACGCCGCCAGGTGAATAGTGGTTACCGGCCTGCAAGACTGCTGGCTGACAAGCGACCAGCGGTCAAGCAAGGACGACGCTAAACGCACGCATGCCTCGTGACGTCACCTGAGGTGAGAGGCGAGTTGCGAGTTAGCGGCAGACAGCTCTGGGACTTCGACTCGGACAGACGTGTGCAGAGAGAAAGGCGTTGTGTGGTATCTGTACTGAAAGTCGAGTGTCTGGACATCTTGAGTGAGACTTGTGAGCTGTATGTAAGTGTATTGAAGTATCGAGTATATATTGTTGTGATCATCGTTCTGTATTTGATATGTGAATAAATCCATAGAACGGTGTGTCGTTGAGTCTTACGTCAAATCACGTTGTACTTGTACTGTCCCACACTGTTAGGTTAGCGAGCCAAGTTTAAGACCCTGACAAGTGTGGACGTGGTGGCATTCGTCCGGCTTTAAAATGAACGTGTTTATGTGAGTAACGATTTAAAACTAGAGTTTGTGTACTTATAATTTTTGTCAAACCTTATAGTACATGTAATGTGATCGTTGAAGGCTCATTTTGATTAGTAACTACATTGTTTAAACATGTGTAAGACTATTTGTAAACGTACAGTGCATACATATTGTTTGTTCTTGTAAACGTGTAAAACATTTGTGATTTGTGAACATTGTCACCGTTTTGACCTTGTCGACATTGTGATCTTGTCGCCATTTTGACCTTGTCGCCATCTTGTAAACTTGATGTCTATGTCCTTACTGAATGTCATCTTGATGTAAGTGATGTGTCATCAATGTTGTAGAGTGTTGAGATACATGTAGATTGTCTTTGTGAATTGAGTTGTCGGAAGCAAAAAGTTTGGAAAGAAAGTGACTTGTGTTTTGAAGAAAAAAAAAATTGTTGACGGACAAACTTACGACATACAATTACACTCAACGCCATACAAACCTAATCAACACTTAGTGACAAGCAGGCACACACCAACAAATAGACGCTAATTTCATTTTCCTCCAAAACAAAGCAGGTTTTTCCGTACCATCCGAAACCTTGCCGTAGAGGTCATTTGTGTTCTCGAAGTAACGACCCTACAGTTCCTAGCCCGATTTCCAACCATTCTTCACCGCATCCAGGGCACTTGAGTATATTTTTCTTTTTCTATACTTTAAGGAAGCAATTTGAGGCACGTGTTGTCAATTAGAAATCAATTGTAAATTGTTCATTACTAACCACTTATAACATATTTTGTGTGGCTGGTATTTCATTGACATTTTTCATCATGTCTTCATTATTTGATTTCATTGATATGGGGATAAAATTACATTTAACAGGTGATGAATTGACAAAATGGAGTGAGAATAAATACTCTGAATACCTACTAGTACAGGAGAAAGCTGCTGAACGTGATGAAAGAGCAGCTGAAAGAGCATTAAAGCAAGCAGAATTAGAACTGGCTGCAAAGACAAAGCAAGCTGAGATAGATAGTGAATTAAAAAAGGCAGAAATAGCAGCTCAGAGTAAGAGAGAAGAACTGGAGTTACAGTTGAAAATGAAACAACTTGACACTGAGACTGCCATTAACAAAGAGTCAAAAAAATCAGAGAGACTGGAGAAAGAAAACCAGTACAAGAAATATCAAGGTATTGTACGTAATTATACCTCGGGTGACTGCATTGCAGCTTTTACCCAAAATTTTGAAACTTTAATGGAACATTACCAAGTTCCACTGTCTGAATGGAATATCGTTTACATGAGGAGTTTGTCAGGGGAACCTCTTAAAGTCATTGAAACCATCCCCAAAGACCTCAGAAAAGATTACCATTATCTGAAATCTAAGATTATGGCACATTTTATGTTAGACGAGGCAGGTTACAGAGAACAATTCAGTAACTTGAGCCCAAAACCGACTCAAACGTTCTCTGATTACCTCTGCTTAGTCCGAGATATATTCACCAAATGGACTTCAGCAGCCAAAATCGACAAAAATTATCAGAAATTAGAAGATCTGATCATTAGAGACAAAATTGTATCATCTATTCCTTCAGCATTTTCTAAATTTTTGTTAGAGAATGAATGCACTAGTGTGGATGAGATTGAAAGACGGGGTTCGGCGTACTACACAGCCAACAAACATTGTTTTGCCACTGAAGCTACTGACATTAACTTTGTAGCAGCGGCTAACTATGACAAACCCTACAGTAGGCAGAAACCTCAAAGGCCTACCTCTGAGAAGTTTAAGCATTGCATTTATTGTAAATTTTCACATAATCAGAATGAAATGTGCGATAAACAACCAGGATACCATACGTTCCTATTAAACATGGTAAACAGACAAGATCAGAAGCGTAAATCCTTCAGAAGTTTGCGTAAATGTTTCCTCTGTAAGGCGTACGGACACCATCGAAAAGATTGTAAAGGTAGGCACATGACCAACAAAGCAAATGCCGCCTTGTTTGACAGTTCGGCGTCTGACGAAGAACAGCCAGAGAAACACCCTGTGAACTCAGCACAGGCTTTTGACATATTTAGCGCAAATAAATGCTCTGTTTGTAACACCTTCTATGAAGATGGTATTTTAACATGCGGTCACACCATCCCTATTGCCAATGAAGAAGCTAATTTGGTAGTAGATTCAAAAGGCAAGATAATCATCCATCACGGATATGTGAATGGCAAATCAGCTACAGTCCTTCGTGACACAGGCAGTTCACTTATTGGTCTGAAAAGAACGTTCATAATGACTACAGACTATACAGGCAGGCATGTAACATGCAGAACAGTCTCAGGCAATATTGAAAGATACCCATTAGCATGGGCATATATTGAAACACCTTTCCTCACTGGGAAAGTAAAGTGTGCTGCATTAACAAACCCAGTGTGTGATGTAATTATTGGAAATTTACCAGAGGTGAATGATAAACCTCATGACATAACATCTCTATGTATTGATGATACCATGACATCACCATCCAATGTCATTGAAAATGTCACACCACCTATTGATTGTATTGTAAATGTAGCTAATGTAGCACTAAGTTCTCATGACATCATTGATAACATTGTTCCATCATCATCTGATATCATTGAATGTGTGAACGCAGTAACGAGATCTACTGCTAGAGTGCAGGATGAAAGTAATCAAACTGAGGCTATACAAATGCTTAGCCCAGAATCACTACCTACTAACACCATGAAGGAAACATTTGTAACAGCTCAAAAAGCTGATCCTTCATTGTCAAAATACTTTAATCTGATCGGCCAAAAGCCAAAGGTAACAAAGAATGCAAAATGGCATTTTGCTATGAAAAATGATATACTCACCAGGTATTACACCAAAGGTGACAATACAACAGAGCAAACTGTTTTGCCAAGAAATTATCGCAAGCAAGCCTTACATCTTGCTCATGATATAAATCTTGCAGGGCACATGGCATACGTTAAGACCAGATCACGGTTATTGACACAGTTCCATTGGCCAAAATTTTGCAATGACATTAAAGAACATTGCAGAAGAGTTGACACCTGCCAGAAACTGGTAAAAAAAGGGAAAAACCCACAGGCAAAGTTACAAGTTACTGACTTAGCCAGTCGACCTTTTGAAAAACTATCTGTTGACATAGTGGGCCCTCTTAATCATACAACAACTAGAGGGAATAAATATATTCTAACTGTCATTGATCAATGTAGTCGCTGGCCAGAAGCGATTCCGCTAAAGAACATTACTGCCAATGATATAATGGAAGTTTTCTTCCATATTTTTTCTCGGATAGGTTTTCCAGATACTATCCAATCTGATAGGGGCACTCAGTTTATTGCCGCATCCACCCAAGCTTTCACCAAAATGTTGGGAGTGAAGCAATGTTTCACTTCCCCTTACCATCCTCACAGTAGTGGAATTGTGGAAAAGTTTAACGGGGACCTAAAGCACATGCTTGCCAAAGTAACGCAAGAGCACCCCAATAACTGGGATGTATATCTACCAGCTATTCTTTTTGCTTATCGCGAGGTACCTCATTCTAGTACCGGTTTCTCTCCTTTTGAACTTATCTATGGTGCAAAACCACGCGGCCCATTGACCATTTATCACCAAATGTTAACTGATTCTCGTCCAGTACTTAAATCCATATCATCATACGTATATGTCACATCATTGCGTGAAAGAATCATCAAATCTTGTGTTATTGCAAAGAATGCACTAAAACTATCTGGTGCTACTTATAGACAGTATGCTGACAAAGGTAACAGGACAATAACTTTGACACCTGGACAGGACGTTCTTCTGCTACTACCTAGTGACATACACCTATTGACTGATTCTTGGCAGGGACCTTTTAAAGTGACGAGACAGATTTCACCTGTAGACTACGAAATCCTCATAAAAAACAAACATAAAATATTTCACATAAATATGCTAAGACCATACCACAACAGAGAAAACGAACAAGACGATACGACAGCTTGTACAGTGATAATAGATCACGAAGACGACGATGCTAGTGACGAGATTCCAACGCCTGCATTAGACACGACAAACTGCTTGAAGGAGATCAAAATCAACCCAAAGTTGACTCAAGCAGAGACAGACAGTTGCAAACAGCTTATACAGCAATACAACACCATCTTTTCCAACAACCCAGGACAAACAGAATTAGTACAGCATCACATCACACTCACATCAAACACACCCATAAAATGCAGACCATACACCATCCCATTACATTACAAAGAACATTTACACCAGGAAATCATCAACTTAGAGAAAAACAACATCATAAGACGATCCCAGTCAGACTTCTCATCTCCAATGGTGATTGTACGCAAAAAGGACAATACAATAAGACTGTGCATTGACTATAGGAAGCTAAATAAAATAACTGTTCTAGATTTGGAGCCAATGGCAAACACTGACGATCTTCTGACAGAACTGACAGACGCTAGGTTCTTTACGACGCTAGATATGACTAAAGGATATTGGCAAATAGCAGTAGACGAACAGAGCAGACATCTGACAGCATTTGCCACACCTTGGGGACTGTACGAATGGTGCAAACTTCCATTTGGGCTAGTCAATGCCCCTGCCACCTTCGTACGTATGACACGACTTCTTCTTGTAGACATTCCTAACATAATTTGCTATATAGACGACATCTGTGTTCACACAGAGACAATGACAGAGCACATTAAGACGTTAGAACAGACATTTGAACGTATTAGACAGCACGGACTGACTGTAAAGCCTGCAAAAGTAGACATAGCCTACCAGGAAATAACTTTCTTGGGGTACAAAATATCCAATGGCTTTGTCATGACAGACGATACAATTGTGTCCAAGATACTAAAACTCTCACTTCCGACTACTAAGAAACAAGTCAGAAGTTTGTTGGGATTAATAAATTATTACAGGCAGTTCATTCCTGATTTTTCCGAACTGACCGAAGTGTTTACTAATTTACTAACCAAAGACAAACCAGAGAAAATTGTAAACAATGAATGCCTACAAATTGCATTCCGAAAAGTGCTATCATATTTTTCTGATAATAGTTTGAATAATCTCATCCTCAAATTGCCCAACCTCCGTTTACCTTTCAGATTGCGTACAGATGCTAGCTCCGTGGCGATTGGAGCAGTCTTGTTGCAGGAGTACAACAACATACTCCATCCCGTTTACTTCGTATCCAGAAAACTAAAGCCCAGAGAACGGGCGTGGTCTATCCCTCAATTGGAAGCCCTAGCTTTAGTGGTAGGTATAACCAAATTGTCCAGATTTCTTCTAGGACGTCACTTTATCGTGGAATCTGACAGCAGCCCGTTACGGTTTATAAATTCAGGAGTACCCTCAAATCATATGGTAGCGCGTTGGTCTCTTAAACTTTAAGATTACAGCTTTGAGGTTCGACATATTCCAGGCAGATCCAATTCAATTGCCGATCTTTTGTCCCGTTGTCCGACCGACCCAGTAAGCACCAATGTATGAGTGCAGTGTGTACACTCGGACCGACACAGCCAGTCATTAGTGAATTATTTTTTCCATTCACAAAAAGCTGTGCAATGTCTACAATATTGTGATAGGGATTAACCCCCATTATAAATAGTGTTCTTATTTTACTAGTTCATGTAGTGATTGTCCTGTATAATTGTGTAGTGTGTGGTAGAAAGCGAACTTTATTAATTGTATATACCAAGAACAATAACGGTGTCAAATTCGCGCAAGAACTTATCTTAAGCGAACTATCCAAGTTGACAGTGACATCTGCGTGTGGATCATTCCATTTTAATGACGAGTATGAATGTGTAAACTGAACATTGACAGCTACTCCACTGCAGTGAACCGAAATCCATAATGTTCGGTAGTGAAACATCCAACATGAACATGCAATCGTAATCCAGAAGGTTTTGTGAAACATCGAACACATGAACTGTGAGAAAGGTACTTTCCGGAACTACATCAAACCGGAACAAGTGTGTTCTACAAGCTTCAACATCAGCTGATTTTAATGTTCGTGTGTACTTCCGGATTAGTTAGAAATTTAGAGTAAAATTAGCAGACGACAAATAAAAGTTCAAATATCTATGACAATTCTAAAATCTGTAGGAATCTATAAAATGAAATACACGAATTGTGTGTTTATTTATTTATGTAGTGTAATCTTAGAATCATATCTTGATTAATGTATTCATATTACCGACTTTTTCTCGTTAATATGAAGAAACGTCAAGCGATGACACTAAGAAATAAAATAATTATTGTAAATTATTGTATTTCATGAATGTTAAAATTATTTCCCTTTCATTTATTTGTTATTACATCCTTACACAAAGGGCCATAATTTGAAATGTATATTCTAATGTGTTGTGTATAAATAGCCAAGTGTTGCCAGACTACTGACACAACAGGTAGACATCTACTAGCATGGCAGAGGGTTGCCGACATTGCAGACCAACACGAGAGCTACTGACCAAATAAGGGCAGGGTTTGAGCGTTTTATACGACTTATATAAAGTCGTATTTCAGTCTAGCTAGATGGTTTTTGTTTCAAGAACAATATTATTACGTTTTTTTTATTTGCTGCGAGGTAGATGCGTGAAGCTGGAACTACCGATCTGACTGGGTCACTCATGCAATTGAGGTAATCAGCCATCGAGATGATGAAACCTGACAAGTGTTAAAGGTTGAACACCACATGTCGTTGAATGCAACTTCCATTTTTTATATATTTCGATGGCATACGTGTATGTATTTGCATTTGATAGAAATGTAAATAACAATAGAAGGGTCGACTCTGACAAGGTTGAAATATTAACCCATTATGTATATATATATGATACATGAAAGATGACATCTTTCATGAATTTGCCGGGGGAGCGTGTCAGAGTCCAGAAAGGGGACGATGATGCAGTGACATCGTTACGCCCGCCAGGCGACTTAGCTCCCAGTAGGGACTCAGTAACTTCGTTACGCCGCCAGGCGAATAGTGGTTACCGGCCTGCAAGACTGCTGGCTGACAAGCGACCAGCGGTCAAGCAAGGACGACGCTAAACGCACGCATGCTTCGTGACGTCACCTGAGGTGAGAGGCGAGTTGCGAGTTAGCGGCAGACAGCCCTGGGACTTCGACTCGGACAGACGTGTGCAGAGAGAAAGGCGTTGTGTGGTATCTGTACTGAAAGTCGAGTGTCTGGACATCTTGAGTGAGACTTGTGAGCTGTATGTAAGTGTATTGAAGTATCGAGTATATATTGTTGTGATCATCGTTCTGTATTTGATATGTGAATAAATCCATAGAACGGTGTGTCGTTGAGTCTTACGTCAAATCACGTTGTACTTGTACTGTCCCACACTGTTAGGTTAGCGAGCCAAGTTTAAGACCCTGACAATATATATATATATATATATATATATATATATATATATATATATATATATATATATATATATATATATATATATATATATATATATATATATATATATGCTGTAAATGTTACACAAATCTCCCGGAAAAGATAGTAGTTGATGAAAACACAACAATTCATTTAATTCTTTTGGATCAAACCATTCAAAGCTCTATGTCGTCCATGCCATAGCCATATATAGCATATGAAAACATATTTGTTTGCCTTATCTAATCGTCACAATTAAATCATTATCTTCATGCAATCTTTCTGTATATACCACTGCCAACTACATTAAAACACCCTCGAACGTCAAGGTTATTCCTGGTTTAGCTGGCTGTATGTTTGTAAGATCTGTCTAGTTGTTGAAAAATAAAGGCAACAATGAATAATAATTTGCAGCAATTTAAGGACCGAGTTCAGAATGCTCCTTACCTTTTGAAATTTGAAAAGATTTCGGGAGCAGATAACTTCACAACTGAAATGGACTATGGCTTTGAAGAATGTGAAGTAGAACATGTGGCTAGGCTTCCGAATACAATTTGTGATTCTTCAGATACACTTCCCGACTTATGGACATTAATTTGCAATTATTTATTGCAAAATTTTATTGCAACTCCGAAGAAGAAATCGATAGGCTTTAAATGTTATCCACACCGATCAATTCGCATGAGTGGAACGAAATACAATCAGCAATAATGCTAGAACAATGTATCTTGGAGAAGTCATGCCCAGGGGTATAACATTAGCCTTGTATTTGCCGAGAAGATAAATAAATTGTTTGGCAGAAGTAAACAAAGATCTACATCTTTGTGTCATTGTCTATGCAACATGTTAACAGAGTAGGCAAGATACGCCTACAAATAAACCATGAAAAAACATACAAACAAACAAACAAACCATGAAATAAAATCCATGGACAAGAAATGAAAAACAAACATATAAAAGAAATGAGAAAAACAATGAAGATTTCATGTATCATTTCTAGAACATTGTATTGCACTATTACATTCAATGTTTATCATTGAAATCTATCACCACACCACACCATGATATATGCTAATATGGAAATGTTCACCACTCGAAGTGGCCATTACCATAACATCGCAAGCGATTGTGGTAAACAAAACAGAAAAAAGTCTAGGACCACAACACAAGTTACCAAGATAGAATAACAACTAAAGAGGAGCACATCCAAAATAACGAGAATAAAATATTACAGTGGCCAAACCATACACGAGGTACAACAAGTTATGGTCAAATCGCAGCAGACCATTCAAAAGACATCATGAACGAATGGAGGTTTTTAAGAACACGAAAGAAATTATAGATGTGAGCAAGTACACTATAATATGATACGTTGTATATCACACTTGGCTGAACTATGGTCATACTATATACGTTTTCATTTAGGTCAATATACATGTATTGCAAATTATAAAATCGTTATGCATTGCATTAACATGTTCATGTATTAATATAAAAAACAATATGAATATGAATGAGAGAGAAAGGAAACGCATAAAGTACGTTAAAGAAACTAAAAGTATATGAGAACTGTACAATGAATTGGAAGATTGTTCAGCGGGTATATGATGGCATAAATGGAAATAGATGATCAACAAGAATCAGGACATAAAGGTAAATAAGAATAAGACGGAGAAATAATGAATAGAAACAAGCATCTATGGAGACAGTACATTTATTAATACTCATAAATGGGAAGGAGGAGAAATAATATATGCCAAGGCAATTAACCCCAAGCGAAAACAACACTGTAAAAGAGTCTAATCACAAATTAATGCACTAAAAATGGAAACAACGTCGAAGCATATAAGAGTCAATAAGAATGACAAATGAAGACAGCACCATCCTTGGTAAGTCAGGAGCGATTCACATATGTAAGATAATAGCAGTGAAAGTCCGATTTCGTAAACACACACATATACCTTACCCATAGCGTGAGGACTCGGAGAAGGGTAAGATGCTCATGTAAAATACATGAATGAGGAGCTGCTTGGGATGGATGTCTAGAGGGACATTGGATCCCAGATCAGGCTAAACCCCAGTCCTGTGAATTAAAAAGGAGGCTGAGGCTACACGTCGTCTTAGGTAAGTAGACGGGATAGTGTTTCCGATACAATATAATATGTTTTGTTTGGTGGTGGTGTTTATTGAAAATCGACTTATCACAAGACAAAGTAAAAGACATGAGTCATTAAGCTCTAGGATAAGGCCAAATACGGACATATATGTGCGACCTAGAAGGCAAATCAAAAGACCGATATATGCGACCATACATAAAAAAATCAAGAGACCGAGATGTAGGGCCAATATCTACTGATAGATGTGTGCGACTACTTTCGACTCATGTCAAGACGTATAAGAGCTAAGAAATACAGCAAAATGGTTACAATATTTTTAAAAGTGGAGGGGGGCATATTGCCATTAGCCTCAAGTACATAAAATAACAGGTTCACTAGATTTAAAACAATATATGACATTATTGACTTAAAAGATTGTGAAGCATTAGAAAGACGAGAAATCAACGGAATCAACGCACTTCCAGTGGGCGGAGCTATACGGGGTCACGTGATGAGGTGTCAGGGGTGACACGAAGGCAGACATTGTTGGAGCAGTTGGGGTTGAGACGGCTGGTTAGTTAACATCAAGGTGCAGAGTAGCGAAGCAAAAGAAAGATAAGGCAATGCAAGATTCCATTAAGAACGAGTTGATTCCAGCGATTTAGCAAAGGTGGTATGCCATTCAGCTAGAAGGAGGAGAAAGAAGCCATTTAACAGGTCGACTCGCAGTTCATTCTGACAATAAATATGGCCCGAAGTTCGGCACGGCGTAAACCCTAGGCAAGAGGCTACTCGTCACCTAAATCAATTGTGAGTAGACAATGTAATTAATATAACAGTTGGTGATTTATGGGAACCAGGTTCGAGCTTGACGATAGTGGTGATGCAAGGACGATTTAGGGGATAGCGCGTGAGTTGGTCACATACGTGTGCGCATACGGTCGTGGACCAGCAGTGTGTGAATGCCCACGTTGTGATGCTGTTCGCCAATAAAATTAATGTCTCACATTAGGACGCACACGAGTCCTGTTATTTTTTAGTATTGATCGTCATAAGTTGCCAAGTTGTATGAACGAGCCACTAGAAATTTGGCACTGTCCTTAGTGACTCAATGAGTATGCTCAGGAAGATAGAGATGGGGTGGTTCCGAAGAGAATTGTTGCTGTCTCTGGAGCGGTCTCGGCTGGCAAAGATTAGTTTCATTTTCGTGCCAGGGCATGTGGGTTTACAAAGAAATGAGCAGGCTGACAGGCTTGCAGGTAAGGCTACTGTTGAAGGCGGACGAGCCATGGAACAGGCAGACGCTCTGAATGCTCTACGAGAAGTAAATCGTTTACGAGAACCAAGCGATGACTGGGAATCTACAACCGTGGTCAGGCTTCGAGAACAGCAAGTTAAAAGAGGTGTGGCCAAACAAGAAGACTACACAGGAAGCCAATGAAGATTAATAAACCAACACAGAACTGGTGTCGTGAGCCGCTACACGCTGCGGGATTGGCTGAGGAGGGGATCCGATCACTTATGGACTGAATGGATTCATGTGCATTGAGGATGATCTGTGGTCTCACAAACTAACTGAGAGATTTAAACAATTTGGGTTTGTTGCGTGGAAGTTACAGCACTACGTGAAATTTTGAATATTCCCCTATTAATTATGTCTGGTTTAAAAAAAGGTATTTAGAAATTAGTATGTGCAACAGGAAAATGGTGCTGCACACCAAACTTTCTAGTTTGACGAGTTAAGCGTGCTGCAGTCAGTCGCTCGTGGATTTGTTTTGAGTATTTAAGAAGAGCATGTTATAACAGAGGCAAGCAGAGTCTAGGATGTACAGTTAGGGAGAGTCAGAACAAGGACAGATGGACATACAAAGTCAGGGATGTAGAGTCAGGAAGAGTCTGGTCAAGGAGAGATGGAAAGCAGATCCAAGGATGGAGAGAGTCAAGATTCATAATACGATTCAGATTTCAGTCATATGCATTGTTGCACAGTCAGGGCAGACATAGTAGATAGAGTGATAGTGTAGAATTAATCATTGAGCTGAGCAGGCAGTTGACTCAGTCAGTTGAATATAATTTCTGAGAATCTTTTTGTTTTTTCGTGACTGTGGTGTAATGTGTACTTGGGCTCGCATTCCATCGACATGGATGTACGTCAGAAACTAGCGCTAGCAGTTACGTATTTGATAACCACTATACTATTACGGGCCCGACGCTTTTAACTTGATCGGTTACAGGCGTCATGTATGCTGTCTCATTGTATCGTGTCATTGGAGTCAGTTAACCTCAGTTAAGTAAATAAACATTTAAATATTCAAAGCAAGAGGTATATATTTTGTTGATGGACTGTGACATCTGACACAGGTGATACCCAGTTACACTGAAATAATTCAGCTATACACTGTTACAGGATTCTAAAGAGAAGTTGGTCACGTGACATTCAGAAGGTGTGAGTATACACTGTTACGAAAGGTTTTCAATAGAGTAAGATACATGGACATGACACAGATACTTGCAGCAGCCATGTTGACCTTCGACTTATAGGAAGATATACAGGAAACAATCTGCTGTCATAAACAACTAAATGATAGCAGAGTAGATATTTCCGCACTAATCAAGAACGGCCGGTCTCTCTGGCTGTGGGGTTACAACACTTTCTCTCTGTAATCCCGTTTATCACGCAGTCTCGTAGCGGAGCGAGAGCTGAGGCGGTTCGACCCCCGCTCGTGACTTGCGGGATACTGAGCCGGCCGCTCAGAAAGCAATGGCAAACTACTGAGCGTAATCTTGCCAAGAGTTCAACATACAGCTGAAAGATGCTGGTGTTAACAGCTAAGTCCTGTAAAGGATATGCTAAAAAAAAACAAAAAAACATCAAGAACGATGTGTTAGAAAGATGTGCATGTCTTATTTCCCCTATAAAGTGAAGATATGAGAAATACAGTAAACATAAAATATATAAGGATTGGATATCGGTTGCCATAACATCAACAAAACAATATATGAAAATGATACAGTATCCAATTAACCTATCTGCAGCATTTAGTGAATGCGACTATTGTTGACTGAGTAACCATGGCTTGAATTAATTTGTAAGAAAATAGAGATTATGGTCATCGCTAAGAAGAAAATAAAAGAAATGCCACATTGTAACAAGTAAATAGGGATAATCATTACTTAAGTAAGTAAATGAGTTCAATCATTAAGGAACGGTCATACCACTGGATGGAAGATGGATTGTAAAGTACAAATAAGAATTACCTTGACAAAAGTAGCCCTTTGCTAGATAGGGAATTATTTTCCCCAATAAAAAGATGTCAACTGTATTCAGAAAAAAGAGTGTTATAATGATATATATAGAATCCATACTGTTATAGTTAAGGGACACAGTGAATGATAAGGCGACCAGCTGAGAAAACTGTGTTAGTGATACTGTCTCTTTTTCGAAAAAAAAGCACACACAAAAAATACTATGATGGGACAGATAAGCGAATGACAATCCTTCAATTAGCAAGTAAACACAATACACGTGTAAAGATAAATTATACACAAGCGGTTACGATTGTTGACACTTTGCAAAGAGAAAAATACTTGAAATATAGTGACACATTAGAAACATTTATAGAAAAAGAAAAAGGGCAACATAAACAGATGTATACTTAGATGCTTTGGGTCCATGGACCAAAATAAAGCATTGATCTGAGAATGTAGTGATCGACCGAGATGGCGATCTGTGGCCTGCAGCGATTTTCGACATAGGACATAGGATGGTGGTGATGACACATGATGATGATGATGATGATGATGATGATGATGATGATGATGATGATGATGATGATGATGATGAACTGGGTGCATGATTTCCTACCTGTGCCAGATGTCCTCATGTCAGCGAAATACAATCAACAACGTGTTATATAATGTCCTTGCCGCATATTAATGACATAGTTTTCCAATAATCGTCACTTGAAAGTAGTTTTCTGAATCGCTAATAAAAACACGCTTGAGAGATCAATATATTTCATTTTTAATGGTAATATTTAAAGTTTATTTCTTATCGGTACTGCCATTAGAAGATACCATTTCAACCATATCTGAATATACGACTATGTGTTGGCGTGACATTAAAGAAAGAAACCGTTGTAACATATTATTAGTCCAGTATGTTCTCTTTCAGGAGCGGTAAACACGCTACACAAATTAATTATCTGAGGGGGAAAACAATAACAATAGTACTATTTACCCCGCCTATAACCAGGAAAGTTTGAACAGGATGACTGGCACCTTTCCATCTTGACAGACGATAGTTTGTAAAATGGAGTTATACCTCTCCATAACACAAAGTCTGGGATGAGTTTAGCCCATGTGTTGCCCATGCAGCACGATCCCTCTCTTGGCCTGCCTAGTTTACTTCAGAGGAAAGCTAACACGAATACGCTTGGAACAAGAAAAGTTGCAGAAGCTGCCGGATCAGCAAAGTAATGCTCTAACAGTCCGTACCTCGGAGCTTCCATCCTAGACCAGTTACCGGCCAAGGCTTAGGGTCTGGTCTGCTCTGCAAAGACATTTAGTCTTTAGGTGGTTTTTACTTGCACTAGGGTGAGGCTTGATGAACGCCTCCCAACATTTGGCGCTAACGGAAAGCAGGTAGTACCGTCTACTGTCATACAATGGCTAAGACATATCTAAGACCTGACACACGGTTGAACAGGATATTGTTTAGTATAAATGCTAAAAAAAAGACTATACTTTCACGATAATGTCACCATGGTTGACTTAGATTTATAGAAGCGAAATTTGATATAAAATCAATAGGATAAGATCAGACAAAAATTTTAGGGGTGACTTAAAGATCAGGGATACAACTTTCTGTGCGCTGACGGCCGGTTTAATTCATTTCACACACTGGTCAGTCGATCTTAAATGTTGACTTCTCGTTCATAAAGCAATGGCAACCTACATAACGACGAAACTACCCACGTGTGGTTGATCGCAACGTCATGCAAAAGACTTACAATTTGAAAAAAAAAATAGTTGGCAAACATGAGCAGTTGTAGTGCATTGAATAGCATGTTTGCTTGTCGGCCAGTTCGTAATACATTCGAATTCGCATCGATCTGTCCTTTTACAAAATTGCTTTGGCTCCTTGTTGAACCTTGCCTAACATGAGTAGCAGAAAATGATATATGGAGTAAAGGCGACATATATATATATATATATATATATATATATATATATATATATATATATATATATATATATATATATATATATATATATATATATATATATATCATCTCATCTCATCATGTTCCTCTTGTACCTTGCGGTGTCGAGGTGAAGTATAAATTTCGTGAGAGTGCCCGGTTATGGGCTTCGTATATCGACATTCCCATGGATTCTGTTATTCCCTCCGTCCAACATTTACGTGGTCGGCCTCTTCCTCTGTTTCCATCTGGTCTGTACATCATTGCTTGTTGTGGCATGCTGTTGACTGGTAGCCTACTTGCATG
This sequence comes from Cepaea nemoralis, assembly GCA_014155875.1. Lineage (NCBI taxonomy): Eukaryota > Metazoa > Mollusca > Gastropoda > Stylommatophora > Helicidae > Cepaea > Cepaea nemoralis. The sequence continues at coordinate 551,979 of JACEFZ010002374.1, forward strand.
GCCAAACCATTTGACTTGCTGCTTTCTAATAAAATCTATAGCAGCTTTAACCTCCACTTTAGTCCTGATTTCTTCATTTCTGATCTTATCTCTTCTTGATACGTTGAGTATTCTTCTCAGGAACCTCATTTCTGTTGTTGTGATTTTTATTTTCTCTTTTTCTGTCATTGTCCAGTTTTGGCATTGGTAGCACAGAGTTGGTAGGAAGATTGTGTTGTAAAGTGCTTTCTTAGTAGTTATTGATACATGTTTGTTCTTTAGTATTGGTGCCATTTGTCCAATGAGTTGATTTGCCTTATTGCACCTATTTTCGATCTCGTCTTCTGATCTGCCATTTGATGATATTATACTTCCTAGGTACTTGAAGCTCCTTACTTGTTTCAAGGGATGTTCGTTTAGGTGAATTGTTGCTGTTTGTTCTTCTTTAGTTATAGTCATTACCTCTGTTTTGCTTGTGCTAATTTTCATGTTATGTTCCCTACACATTTCGTTTAGACTATTCATGTGGTCTTGTAATTCAGCTTCTGATTTTGCTATTAGTCGTCCGCAAACAGGAGTTCTCTAATGGTTAGATTTGCAGATGGTTCTTCTTCTGTGTTCTCGTCATGCGGTATTCTTGCTGTCTCTGCTTGGCTGGTTTCTTTACATATGTTGTCTATATATGTTATGAACAAGAGAGGGGACAGGACACAACCTTGTCGTACTCCAGATCTTATGGTGAAGGGTTCTGAGTTTCCTCCAGTTGCTCTCACCATGCATTCACTGTTGTTGTATAAACTTCTACATAGGTTTGTTAGATGTGTACTCACTCCATATTGTTTAAGGATTTCCCACAGCTTGTTTCTATCTACCCTATCTAATGCCTTTTCTTGGTCGACAAAGGCTAAGTAGAGTGTTTCATTGAATTCAATTGATTTTTCTATAAGTTGTCTAAGAGCAAAAATGGCGTCTGTGCATCCTTTGTTTTTCCTAAATCCAAGCTGCGTTTCGCTTAGCTGGGGTTCTAAAGTAGTTCGTAATCTTTTTTCAAGAATTTTGCAAACTATTTTCCCAGTATGACTCAACAGTGAAATGCCTCTGTATTGTGTGCAATCTCTTTTGCTGCCTTTGTTTTTCCAAATTGGGATAATTATGGCGTTTCCCCAGTCTCCCTTGCTGCTTTAATTAGTTCATTTGGTATTTCATCCTGTAAAAGATGTAGAGTAGAGTGTTTCATTGAATTCAATTGATTTTTCTATAAGTTGTCTAAGAGCAAAAATGGCGTCTGTGCATCCTTTGTTTTTCCTAAATCCAAGCTGCGTTTCGCTTAGCTGGGGTTCTAAAGTAGTTCGTAATCTTTTTTCAAGAATTTTGCAAACTATTTTCCCAGTATGACTCAACAGTGAAATGCCTCTGTATTGTGTGCAATCTCTTTTGCTGCCTTTGTTTTTCCAAATTGGGATAATTATGGCGTTTCCCCAGTCTCCCTTGCTGCTTTAATTAGTTCATTTGGTATTTCATCCTGTCCTGGTGATTTGATATATATATCATCATCATCATCATCATCATCATCATCATGTACCATGCCGATGAGCGTTGGCGGTAATGTTTCGCCGTCTCACACGATCACCAGAATTGTGGATCAGCTCAGTGTTCCTGTCTCGACCATGCCACGTGGCCAAGCCATTAATGTATTTAAAACTCTGCCTGCCCCTTGTTCTCTTCCGCTAGATCTTGCCAGTTGTCACCAAGTTCTCCAATTTATGTCTTCTAATAACGTGACCAAACAACGTTGACCGTGCACATTTAATTTCTCTAACCAATTTACAATTTTCATTTGTTTCTTGCTGGACTTGGTCATTGGCTTTTTTCCGTCTGTCTCAGGCATCCTCTGCATTTTCCCCAGAAACTAAATTTCCATAGCCATCATGTGTATTTCAGCCCGTTTGCTCATTGTCCACACTTCACATCAATACAAAAGCGCAGGTTCTATGTAACACCTCAACACTATTTTTACCACCTTTTTGTTGGTAGTGTGTTTTCCATCTCGCCAAAGGGAACCATTGCCATGGCAATTCTTGTTCTAATCTCTTCAATGCATCTCCCATCCGATGTTATGACTCTTCCGAGATAATTTCTTCAGCTGTCTACTTTAGTTAGCTTTTTGGCTTCTGTCCTGTAATATTTCATTTCTTGTTTGATTAATGGAGACGCTTATCATTCCCCATTTGTCATTTGTGCACTGTATTTTAGCCAACACACTTGTTAAAACAACACCCACGATGACCCTTAACTTGGAAGTCCTCGGACAGTACTACCAAAAATAAGTATATATTATATTGTAATACAAAGAAGTTGGAGATCAAGCATAACATCAGCAAATACCCTGCAATGTGCAGACTGTGATACAGATCTTCAGTCACTAGAAGAAGATGTGAAAGTAAAACTCAAATGCTTACTTGAGGACCAAGGTCACTTCGTTTTGATCTCACAAAATTTCCAGATGCATACAACGTAGAAGTAACGAATCGTTTAGGTGTCTAGATGTCTATACAAGATGAATTGACACCTGATGAATTGGCTAGTATAAGCTGGAAATATGTTGATAACAGCAGCCAAAGATTTAATTTCAACCAAGAATAAGCAACATAGACCATGGATTACATCAGACACTTTAGAATTAATAAAACAACGAAAGGAATTTAAACAGAAAGGGAGGTGAAACCGATAACAGCAGGATGAAATATTCATTTATGACTCAAGAAATAAGAAAGAACACACGAATGGACAAAAAGCATTATATACAAGACTGCTGTACAAGAATAGAACACTATCATAAGCGTGATAAATTTTACGAAATGTTCAAATAAATTAAGTTATTGACATAAAATATTCCATCTCAATTAAATGTTATTTGTGACATGATGGGAAATACCCTAACAGAATAAAAAAAAATTCTAGAAAGATGGCAAAATACTGCAGTGGAATGTATGATTTGAATGACTGTGAGGATATGAATGAGATAAATGATCCAATGACAGCAGAGACAGAACCAGAACCCCCATTAGATGAAATTTCATTTGTAATAAAGAACCTGAAGAATGGTAAATCACATGGGTGTGAGGAGATACCAGCTGAACTAATTAAAGCGGGAGGAGAAGAAAGCATACAAATCTATAAAGTATTATGTAAAAAGATATGAAAGTATTGTATATGGCCAAAAGATTGGAAGAGAACTATATTCATTCCAATACCAAAAAAGGACAACCTGAAATTATGCACCAGCTATAGAGCTGTTGTCTTGATCAGCCATGCAAGTAACATTCTACTAAATATCATAATGGGAAGACTTCGTAAGAAAATGGAAGAAGAGAGAAGAGATTAACGTGGTTCAAGCTGTATTCAGACAAGGAAGAGGAACAAGAGATCACATTCTCAACATGCTTTTAAAAACAGATTAGCGTAGAGAATTTAATGTAAACCTATTCTCATGTTTTGTGGATTATTCAAAGGCATTTGACTGTGTACAGCGTCAGAAACTTTGCGAAATCATGAGGAATATGGGCTTTCCACATGTAACTCATAAAAATGTTCTATCTAGACCAAGAAGCAGCGGTTAGAATAGATGGCGGGGCATCAGATTGGTTTGACATTAAGCAAGGAATCCCTCAGAGCTGTGTGCTGTCCCCGTATTCCATTAACCTGTACGCCGAAAATATAATGAGAAATGTCAGGGGGATATAAACAGGGAGTAATATGTTGCCCAAAATATCGGTGGTCATGAAATACCAGAGATTCAATGTGCTGATGATACATTATTACTACTCGCATCACATAATTGATAGAACAACTAATAACTTCAGCCCAAAATAATAGTTAAAATCACAACCTATATCTTAACATAGCAAAAACAAGGATAATGCATACAGATAAAACTATTATGGAGAAATAAATATATGTTAATGAGGAAAGATTGAAGATGGTGTAAAATTTATAATATAGTGAATCATTAATTACCAACAATGGTGACACAATGAAGGAAATTAAAAGACGGATATCTATTGCTCTTCAAAAACTTAAACAACTGAATAGATTGTGGAGGGGGACAAATATAACTTCAAAACTTAGATGTTTAAGAACATGCATCTTTCCTATTGCAACATAAGCCTGTGAGACTTGGACACTTACTAAACAAGATGAACAGAGCATACATTCCTTTGCATATAAATGTTTTAGGTTGGTTCTAAGAACATCTTCGACACAGAAAAGAACAAATGAATCTATACGACAAGATCCTAAAATTGAAGAAGTTTATCTATTAAAGACGATAAAACAAAGAACGTTGAAATATTTTGGTCACTTGAAATAGCATGAGAGATTGAAGAGAATAATCATGGAGGGGTATATGCCCTGGAAGAGATTAAGGGGAAGGGCAAAGAGAGATGGGTGTAGGATGTGGTGGATGATCTACATATGGGTGTATCGGACGCGGCGCATCTTGCTTATTTATGGTTGAAACTTTTCCGGACGGTTGTTGTGGGAGCGAGGTTCTACATAATGATAGAATTGAAGGGAAAAAATACAAGTAATACTTTAACACATGAATGTAATATTTAATGAGGACAGATGGGCGGGAAATGAGACAGTAATAATGTTAACACATCTTGGGAAGCGTCAATAATGATAGGTTTAAGTGAAACAAGAAAGGAAAACTGATTGCACTTACATGTAGGTGCAAATTAGGACAGAACATGGATGCCCCTCTACCGTGTGTCCACCTTGTCGAGGTAGAGGGGCTTGTGTGTTCCAATGACCCCAAGAGCTATGCCGACGGTAGCACAGCTACTGGTAGGGTCACCCATGTCGGACAGGTCAAGGGAGAGGGACCAGACCAAGTGACACACAAACCTGCTGCCTTGTAGGTAGACTGGGGACAGTCAAAAGGCTAGGGAAAGCACCCCGAACAAATGCTTGTCGAAATCGGATGTACTGAGCCACAGGCTTGACAAAGCAGTGCAACGTAACTTAATTCATGATGTCACAAATTAAAATTAATCGTTATGGTGCTAATCCCGTGAAGTCCCATCAGGCGGTGATAGTGCCGGGCCCCCTGCCTCGAGGGGGTCCACCCATGACTACTGGTGGTCACCTTCCCCTGTGCTGTGGAGTCAAGGCACAGAGGAGTAGGTTAAGAGCTATTGACCAAACACCCCGGACACTCAACATACTACAGTTGAATGCCGAAGGAGTTTATAACAAGAAAGCCTCCCTAACACAGCGTCTTCATAAAGATAGAATAGATGTGGCATGCATTCAAGAGACACACCTCAACGCCAATCGCAAATTTTCAGTCGAGGGATATCAGGCCACACGTTTCGACCGCGAAGGACACAAAGGAGGAGTTGTAATACTTACACGAAATACAATACCTTGCAGCGAAGTATCTGTGATCTCTGACAACCAAACAGAAATTATAGGTGTTGATATAATGATAAAGGACGTGAAAATAAGAATTTACAATCTGTATAGCCCGGCAGATAGGATCTTACACTCTCAAACATGAAAATAACTGACACAAATTGCATTGTTGTCGGAGACTTTAATAGCCGTTCAGAAAGATGGGGATACCCAGATACTGACAAAAGAGGAGATGAAGTGGAGGACTGGGAAATAGACTCAAATCTCCATCTACTCAACAAAGTGGATGACACACCGAGCTTCTACTCCAGAAGATGGATTACCACTTCTACTCCAGACTTAGCTTTCTGCACAGGAGACATCCTCCACAAAATCGATCGCCACGTGCTTGACCAATTAGCAGGTAGTGACCACAGACCAATCAAGCTTGTAATGAATATGGAGTATGTTCCACAGGAGCAAAAGCCTTTGCCCCGCTGGAATTACAAACGAGCAGATTGGGACAGATTTGCCATACAAACAGACACATATTGTGAAAACATAAATACACGATATGGCAACATAAAGCAAATGGTGGAAAGTCTAAACAGAGCAATAATACAGGCGGCCACTGAGTCTATTCCAAGAGGAGCAAGGAAAAATTACAAACTATACTGGACTGAAGAACTACAAATTTTGGAGGACAAAGTTGAAGATGCTAGGAAGACCGCAGAGAGAGAACAAACAACTGAAGCGAACATCTCTCTCAAAGCCATCTCAGCAAAATATAAAAGAACAGTAAATCAAACAACAAGAGATTGTTGGGGGAAAAAAAACAGAAAACCTGAATTTTGACAGGGATGGAAACAAACTATGGAAACTAGTGAAAGCCATGAACAATGAAGGACCTAGAAACAAACAAATAACAATTAAACAAGGAAATGCCTTGCTTACAGGAAATAAGGCTGCAAATGCACTAATGGAACACTATGCCAGTGCAAACCACATTGATATTACAACCGAACAGAAGAAAGCAATCAAAGATAAACAGATACATCATAGAAATACAGAGACAGCAGCAGAATATATGATGGCAAATCTAACAATGGAAGAAATGGAACAGGCAATGAATACCCTAAAAAAGAAGAAATCACCAGGAAAGGATGGAATCACAAATGAAATGCTAATAGGACTAGGCACCAAGGCAAAGAAGAAACTACTAGCAGTCCTACATTACAGCTGGAAGAGGGGAATAGTCCCACAGGCATGGAAGGAAGCTATACTAATACCAGTCTCAAAGAAAGGAAAAGACCTGGAAGAACCAAATAGCTATCGACCTATCAGTCTACTTAGCTGTGTAGGAAAATTAATGGAACGCATTACCAATGGCAGGCTAACATGGCATCTGGAAGAAAACCAACTCTTAACACCACACCAAGCAGGATTCAGAAAGTACAGATCCACTGAAGATCAAATAACCTATATAGCTCAGGAAATAGAGGATGCCTTCCAAGAGAAAAAGCACACACTAGCGGTCTTGGTAGATTTAGAAAAAGCATTTGATAAAGTATGGAAGGAAGGACTGAAAGTAAAACTGCAAAAAATGCATGTTTGTGGGAAAATGTACAATTGGATCAGCCACTACCTTGAGAACAGAACTGCCAGGACAAAAGTACAAGGACAAACCAGCAAAATGATGCTGTTGGAGCAAGGTGTCCCCCAAGGAGGAGTTCTTTCACCAACATTATTTCCTGCATATATAAATGACATCACAGACAATTTTCCAGCCAGAGTACACACATCATCCTTTGCAGATGACCTAGCCATATGGACATCTGAAGAATATATTAGTACAGCTAACAGCAGAATATAGCAAGCCCTATTAGCGCTAGAGGACTGGTCAAAATCATGGCTAGTGAAGATAAGTGAGGAGAAAACAACATGCACAGTGTTCTCCCTCTCAACTAAAACTCAGCAACCTAAGCTGGTATTGAATGGAAAAATATTGCGCCATGAAGAAAATCCAAACTATCTAGGAGTCACATTTGATCGTCGTCTGACATGGAAAACACAGGTTGAGAAAAATCGAACAAGAGCAAGGCAAAGAATGGCAATCATGAAAAAGCTTGCTGGTACAACGTGGGGAGCAGATGAGAAAGTTCTCAAGAAGTTATATACTGGACGGGTGAGGCCAGTACTGGAGTATGGCATTGCAGCTTGGGCAACAGCAGCTAAGTCAAACTTTAACAAAATAAGTAGAGTCCAAAACCAAGGAATGCGAATCATAACTGGAAGCCTGAAGACAGTGCCTATTAATGAATTAGAAAAGATCACTTGTTTACAACCAATGCAGGAAAGAAGAGATAGCAGAGCCCAGCAACAAGCAGAAAAATTTAGAAGATTGACAGACCACCCTATGTACAACAGATTTAATGGTTTTGGAAAGGGAAGACTGAAGCGTAGCAACTTTGTAGAAACTGCAAAACGAAGGATTAGGGCAGATCCTATTCTTAACATATCAACAGTCAAGCCCATACACAATGCACACAAGTTCCCAGCTTGGAGACAGCAGCAACTGCCTGAGATGATAGAAACCATTCCTGGTATTGAGAAAAAGAACACTCAGCATGAAACCGAAAGAAGAGAAATAACCCTAAACTACATAAAAGAACATTACCCAAGCAGGAATTGGACCCATGCATATACAGATGGATCAGCCAAAAATTCAATAGAGAATGGAGGAGGAGGAATTCTCCTAAATTTAAAAAATGGAGTGAAAAAAACACATTCAATGGCAACTGGAAAATTTTCAAGTAACTTCAAAGCGGAGGTAGAGGCTCTGAAAACTGCAGCAGAAATGCTCCTGATGGAGGAAAATAAAGAGAAGCAAATAGCTATCTTCACAGATGCAAAGTCAGCTGTCTGAATACTGAAGAGCAATAACAGCACATAACTAACTGACCTAAGAGCAGCACTCCATGGTCTATGCCAGAAATCCAAAAAAGTTGTAATACAGTGGATCCCATCACATTGCAGTATACCTGGAAACGAAGAGGCTGACAGACTGGCAAAAGAGGGCGGACGACTACCACAGCCTGACATAGACATAACCTATAATGAGGCAAAGAGGTTGATAGAAAGCACTTATAGAACCAAATGGGAATCAGAGCATCCAGGCCATCAGAAGGATGATGCATATTACAAACTCAACCGAAGAGAACAAGTAGCAATCTTCAGACTCCGCACAGGACATAACAGGCTGAAATACCACTTGTTCAATAAACTAAAGATAGGAGATACCGATGAATGTAATTGTAGAACTGGAAAAATGACAGCAAAACATTTGCTGCAGGATTGCCCAACGTATGCAGAACAGAGAAAGATATTTTGGCCCACACCTGCTTCATATGAGGACAAGCTCTATGGAGATATCAACAAGCTAAAGTTGACCGCAGATTACTTTAACTATATACAGGTTGACATTTAAAGGTGCATGAAGAAACAGAGGCATGAAATGGAATATTGCTTGGATAGCAAATCCATTATGTGGAAAGTCCAAATCGAAAGCTCGCTGTGTGGGCTTCATAAAAGGTGGAAAAGTGTCCTAGTTGCACGAAATGGAATATTGCTTGGATAGCAAATCCATTACGTGGAAAGTCCGAATCAAAAGCCCATTGTGTGGGCTTCATAAAAGGTGGAAAAGTGTCCTAGTGGCATGAAATGGAATATTGCTTGGATAGCAAATCCATTACGTGGAAAGTCTGAATCAAAAGCCCACTGTGTGGGCTTCATAAAAGGTGGAAAAGTGTCCTAGTGGCACGAAATGGAATATTGCTTGGATAGCAAATCCATTACGTGGAAAGTCTGAATCAAAAGCCCACTGTGTGGGCTTCATAAAAGGTGGAAAAGTGTCCTAGTGGCACGAAATGGAATATTGTTTGGCTAGCAAATCCATTACATGGAAAGTCCGAATCGAAAGCTCACTGTGTGGATGTCATCTGCAGACTGCATACTTCTGGTTTCCGGAAGAACAGCCTATGGTGAACGGAAGGCCCAATATACGGAAGTGAGGCTAAGCAGCCATGTGCAGGACGTGACGATTCCTTGGGTGAGCCCAGTACCAGAGCGCTATGTATCGGCTCTGCAAGTATGGAAGCCTCCTTGGATGGCGGGGAATGCCCATGGTCTGCCCCTGCCTTCCCTTAAGGGCTGACCAGGATCTTTGGCTGTTCTATATGGACCAGCTGGGATGGGGGATAACACCACAACAGTGAGAGTCAAACGTCCTAAGAAACCCCCGGGAAGGTTAACCCGGTCAACAAATGCCCGCAGAAGTCGGATGTGTCGGCCTAACGGCGCAAGAACGCAGCTCTGCTGTAAACAGGCACAACGCAATCACATCCGAAAAAAAAACTCCGGATGAACGAAGAAGAAGAAGAACATGGATGTAGGCGGCTCAATGAAAATAATAAGAGACAATTATGCAAGAAATTAGGAAAAAGATAAACGTGATTACACATCTTTGTTAGGGTTAATGAAGTCAGCATTGGGAACCGTCAGATGCCATGTGAATATATTAAGAGGTAATAAGAATATATTATAGGGAAGCTGGGAAGTAATGCTGTTTACGCGTCTATGTAACATTGAGGGATATACAAGTAATTATGAAAATGAAAAAAAAAGTTAATTAACCTAAATAAGACGTTACGTGGATTTAATTTAAGGAAATGGGGAAATAATATTGTTTATACATCTATGAAAGCGTTAATGAGAATAGGATTAAATGAAATTGAAACATGGTAGTGCTTAACACGAGAAAGTAATACTGGTTACATATCAATGTAAGGGTTAATGAGGATTGAACTTGGAGTATTGAGAAAGTAGTACTATTTATAATGAGACTGAAATACAGGCTATATATGTATGTAGGATTTCATGGTAATATAATGTAGATAAATGAGAAAGTAATGTTTACAACGAGAAAGTAGTACCGGATACACATTTATGTAAGAATAGAATTGCGACAACTGAGGAAGTAATATAGTGTACATAACTAATTGTGAGATAATGAGGGAAGAATTGATGGGAATGAGAAGATATTGCTGTTTACACATATGCATGGGCTAGGAAGGAGAGAACTGGGGTATGAGAAACTAATATGTTTTATTAATTTCTGCAAGAGTTAAGACAGAAGTGTGGGAAATTAAAAAGTGCCACTGTTTACACATCTATCAAATATGTAATGGGAAGAGGATTGTGGGAAATGATAAAGATAGATATACCATGTGTACATCAGTTCTAGAATATAAAGACTGCTGGTACGGTTTCATCGATAAGCCTCGTTAAAATTACATTTAGTTGTCTGATATATATTTGTTTTTTAAAGTGTGCCACCATTAACTGTGGAAACAGTAACAAATGAAGCTTAAAGCAGTGAGTACTATCTGTTAAACGAACATTAACCCTTCCGATTTGTGTATACGGTTTTGAAAAGACAACACTATTCATGACAAGAGTGCTTTACATGATCTAGAAAATATTGAATCCATAATACACAGAACAGTCATAACATCTGATGGGAGATGAAATGAAGAGATTAGAGAAGGAATCGTCGTGGCGTGTGGTATAATTTTTCGCAAGCCGTCAACGTCGCTGTGAATATTCCCCGCACTACCCCCCTTCCCCCCCCCCCCCCCCAATTTACAACAAGCGCCAACATTCACCAATATACTGACAATTTAAATGTATAAGGAAGAAAGGATTAGCGAGAGATTTAAGAGAGGATACGTGTGCATCACCAAAGTGGGAATCGCACGGATTCCGAAATCGAACGGAATGTCCCGAAGATCTTTTACAACAAGCAACGTGATTGGACATGACGTCATTACTCAAACCAAAACACGAGGTTTTAAGATGGCGTGGAAACAACAAACAATCAGTGTATACAGAAACCTAGAATCTTCACTAACAAGCGTTAAAACCAGAAGACGACCCGCTGGCGGCAGGGTATCCTCCACTAAACCACCCACCTTAAGATTAGCAAATCGAATAGAGGATGTGAGAAGTACCGGCCTATAAACAGCCAGCGAACTTGATACAGAAAATAAAGTCTGGAGTCTGAACTCTGCTGACGTGAAGGGTGAGGCAGACATTAAAATGTGTTGAAGGGAGTGACTAGATCCAGTTAGATCCAGACCTGGCTTTGGTGAATGTAGCAGCTTGACTGAGTGAGGCAGCTGATATTGTGAGGCCAAATACTAGTCACGGGCAACTTCCTGCAGATTTCCTCCACCAAATAGGACAGGTATCCTTGAGAACTTAGTCTGTTTACAGAGGTAGAGAAATCAGTGAGCCACTAAACCTTATCCTGGAACAAAATAACTCTCAGGAAACTATCACATATATTGCCGCAGAGGTCCAAGAACTTGAAGGTTGACAAATCCGAATGGATACAGTTTTTTTTCTCTCTTCAGAGTATACATAGGCCAGAAAAAGAGGCACAATAACTCTTATGGACGACTGATTCAATACTGTTGGCGATGGATCTGATAGTGGGGACACCCAAGATATATATGTGTGTGTGTGTGTGTGTGTGTGTGTGTGTGTGTGTGTGTGTGTGTGTGTGTAGTTAGAGATGAACATGTACATGATCTTGTTTTGTTAATGCACTGATTTTGTATGTTGATAACATTATTGTTCAATAACACTAGTTAAGTGTATTATATTTGAAAATAAGGGTCATTGTCTCTTTAGACAGTTCTCTTGTCGTAGTAAAATTGTTTTATACAACCCTAGATTAATAATTATTTAGTTGATAGAGGAGACGCAAGGAACCACCAAAAGGACATTTTGGGTATTCAGGGAAAAAATTTTCATTGGTTTCCTGAAGCTATTTCTTGGTTCTCCGAAACTCTGTTTATGGTCTCAAGACTGAGGCAGTAACAGCAAATTAATTATAACGGGCAAGAACACATTGAGAAAGAGGAGATTAGTACCCTTCCTCTCTTTGGGGTTAACCCAACAACTTTACATCCGACATGGCGAAGGTAGCCATTTGCAAGATAAAAAACATACTGTGCAGTAAAATGGTGTCATTTGTAACGAGAAAATATAGTGTTGATGTGCTACATAGAACCTGCACTTTTGTATGGATGCGAAGCGTGGACAAAGAGCTAAACATCTGGGTGGGGTGGGGGGGGGGGACCTCTGAGGGCTGTGGAAATGTGGTTTCTTGGGTAAATGTAATGGATACTATGGACAGACAGAAAAACTGATGACCACGCCCTATAAGAAACAAATGAAAATCGTAACCTGATTAGAGAAATTAGACGTATTAAGTCAAAATTATTTGGTCACATATGAGAGGAAATAAATTGAAGAACTTAGTGACAACTGGCAAGAGTAGAAGAGAACAATGGGAAGGCAGAGAAGCAAATATCTGGGTGACGTGGCCACGTGATAAGGTCGAGACAAGCACACGGAGTTGAACCACGACTCTGGTGATCGAGTGAGTTGACGTAACATGACCACCCATGTTTATCAGCATGGCACGTGATGAATGAATGCATGGCAAGAAGTCAAAACGTGTCGTTTGATGTAAGTGCTCATTATGTAAGTATATATGTATAGTTTATATTATATATTATTTTAAGTGTATTAATCGAAGACATAACGAGAAAAGGAAAAATGAACACATAACACAAAACGTTCCAACAACTAATACTGTGTTAAGAGGCAGTGCAAAACGGACATGTGGTAACAGGAGAGAGAAAATGGGATCTAAATTGAAAACAAGTCAGTTAAACATGCAAATGAATGTTTTTATACGCAGAGATAGCAATACCTTGTTGCCACGTAATACACAACAGGTGATGGGAAAACCGATCCTAAGTGAGGTCGCATCACAGTGGTAAAGCTGAACTCCAAACTGAGACTTGTGGGTACATTCGAAGGGAGATAACTTCACTTCTTCTTCTTCTTCTTCTTCTTCTTCTTCTTCTTCTTCTTCTTCTTCTTCTTCTTCTTCTTCTTCTTCTTCTTCTTCTTCTTCTTCTTCTTCTTCTTCTTCTTCTTCTTCTTCTTCTTCTTCTTCTTCTTCTTCTTCAGCTTTCCGAGCCATTGAGGTTCTTTGCTGCAAATACAATCCGTCTCCATTCGTCTCTCTGGTGGACCTTCTCTTGCCAGTCGTTGATTCCAAGTGCTTGTAGGTCTGTATATATACTATCTCTCCACCGTCTTCTTGGTCTACCTCGGGGTCTACGGTCATTTACTTCCTGAGTGTAAGCGAGTTTTGTTTCCCTATTATCTTCCATTCTTTCTATATGCCCCAGCCATTGTAGTCTATTAGCCTTCATGATACCAGTGATTAGCGGGGACTTAAACAGATCATAAATGTCTTTGTTACTTCTTCTTTTCCACTCTCCACTTTGTGTATCCCTAATGGGTCCAAAGATGTTGTTCTCAAAGGTTTGTAACAAGGCTTCGTCTCCTTTCGTTGAACTCCAGGTTTCAGAGCCATACAGCACAACTGGTCTGATCAGTGTTTTGTATATTGTGATTTTGGTGTTACGAGATAGCGCCTTTGATTTTAGTAGATGTTGTAGTGCATAGTATATCTTATTTCCAGAGTTGATTCTAGTTTGTATTTCTTCCCTTATGATGTTGGAGCAGTTGAAGATTGTACCCAGGTATTTGTATGTTTCCGTTCTTTTAATGGTCATATTATCTATTTGTATGTGGCCAGAGTTTTTAGCCATTCCGTCTCTTGAAATTACCATATATTCTGTCTTATCTTGGTTGATAACCAGCGCCATCTGTTGGGCTTTTTCCTTTAAGTGAGTCAATATTTCCAATGTCCTTTGTTCACTTTGCCCTATAATATCTATATTATCTGCATAACCAAGCAGTTTGGATGTTCCTCCAATATCACATTCCTCCGTTATCTTCCTTACAACTTTCTCTAGAGCCAGATTGAAGAGTAGCGGCGATAGTGCATCACCCTGTTTCAAGCCAGAGGTTATTTGGAAAGGGTCTGATTTCTGCCTTTATATGTTACTATATTATAAGTATCTTCGATGCATAGTCTGGTCATGTTGATTAACTTCCTTGGTATTCCAAATTCCTGCATAGCATTCCACAGACTATTCCTATGGACACTATCATAAGCCTTTTTAAAATCCACAAAAATGTTATGGAGATCTCTTTTATATTCCCAATGTTTCTCAGCTATTTGTCGTAAGATAAATATCTGATCCATTGTTGATCTGTTTTGTCTAAAACCCGCCTGGTAGTCACCTAATATGTCTTCTGAATATGGTTTTAGTCTATTTAGTAATACTGTGGATAGTATCTTATAGCTTGTGGACAGTAGTGATATTCCTCTATAATTTCCACATTGGAACTTGTCTCCTTTCTTAAAGATAGGTATCAATAATGACTCTTTCCAGTCGTGGGGTAATTCTTCTGTCCTCCAGATGTTTATTATTAGTTCGTATACCTTTAGATGTAATGCATGTCCACCTGCCTTTATAAATTCAGCAGCAATTCCATCAGTCACAGTTGCCTTATTGTTTTTAAGTCGTGTGATTACATGTAGGATTTCTTCAAATGTAGGTTCTTCAATTTGTGGTTCGCATGTTAGAACCTCTTCCTGTGGGAAAATGTTACTTGGAGCTTCACAATTTAGTAATTCAATAAAATATTCTTTCCATGTGTTGCACATTTCCTCATTGGTATTTATCTTATTCCCATATTTGTCTTTTAAACCATATGTGTTTTGTTGGTGCCCTCGTTTCATTGACTTCAGTTCTTTAAAAAATTTTCTGGATTCATTTTTCTGGTGATTAGTTTCTATATCTTTGATTATATTACTCATATATTCTCGCTTCTGCTGTCTGACTATTTGTGTAGCCTCTTTACGTTCATTTCTATAATGCTCTTCCTTTTGGATGTTATTGATGTCATTTAACCATACATGTCTGGCATTCTTCTTCCTAATGATTGCTTCTTCACATTTTTGATTGAACCATCTGTTGAGATAACTTCACGTAAACATTATTTTGAACTTAGGCAACCTGGACATCTTTTCTCTTCAGTAAAATATGCCATATTCATTTTAATAACCCACGGACAATATAATAAAGCAAGGAACTATATATCTGAAATAACATGTTTCATATGGCAGAACCCTTCACCGCAAGATCTGGAGTACGACAAGGTTGTGTCCTGTCCACTCTCTTGTTTATAACATACTAGCTGACCCGGCCCGGCTTCGCCCAGTCCCTGGAGGGGAGCATCTCATTTAATTCATATAAGTAGTCATATAAGCTCCCGTTCCCGTTCCTGTCTGTCTGTCTGTCTGTCTGTCTATCTGTCTGTCTGTCTGTCTGACCCTGCCCGGCATCGCCTGGCTCCTGGTTTGGAGCATCTAATTTAATTCATATAAGTAGTCATATAAGCTCCCGTTCCCGTTCCCGACTATCTATCTGTCTGTCTGTCTATCTGTCTGTCTGTCTGTCTGTCTGTCTGTCTGTCTGTCTGTCTGTCTAAATATTTATTGGTTGCGGTTAGAACAACCTTAGATAAACGAAGACCAACTTACAATAAGCATTAGAAAGAGCACTTGAAAGATCTTTACATATTCCCCCAACAATTAACTTGGGTAGAAGAAAAAGGAGGAGTAGGAGGAAGGAGGAGGAAGAGGGTGGAGGAGGGAGGAGGAGGGAGGAAGAGATAGGCGGAGAGAGGTGGAAGAGTAGGGAGGAATAGGAGGGAGGAGGAGGGACGAGTAGGGGTTAGGAGGAGGGGGGAAAGAGAAGGAGGAGAAGGAGGGAGGAGGAGGGAGGAGGAGGAAGAGGGAGGAGGAGGGAGGAGGAAGGAGGAGGAAGGAGGAGGAAGAGGGAGGAGGGGGAGAGAGGAGGAGGAGTAGAGAGGAGAAGGAGGGAGGAGGAGGGAGAAGGAGGAGGAGGAGGAAGGAGGAGGAAGAGGGAGGAGCGGGAGGAGGAGGGAGGAGGAAGAGGGAGGAGGAAGAGGGAGAAGGAGGGAGGAGGAGGGAGAAGGAGGGAGTATGAGAACACAGGAGGAGGAGGAGGAGGAGGGAGAGGGAGAAGGAGGAAGGAGGAGGGAGGAAGAGGTAGAAGGAGGAGGGAGAAAGAGGAGGGAGGAGGGAGGAGGGGGAGAAGGAGGAGGAAGAAGAATGATGAAGAGGGAGGAGGAGGAAGAGGGAGGAGGGATGTGGAGGAAGGAGGAAGAGGGAGGAGGAGGGAGGAGGAGAAGGGAGGAAAAGGGAAGAGGGAGGAGGAGGGAGGAGGTAGGAGGAAGAGGGAGGAGGTGGGAGGAGGAAGAGATAGGCGGAGAGATGAGGAGGAGGGAGGAGGAGGAGAAGGGAGGAATAGGAGGGAGGATGAGGGATTAGGAGGAGGGGGAAAGAGGAGAAGGAGGAGGAGGGAGGAGGAGGAAGAGGGAGGAGGAGGAAGGAGGAGGGAAGAGGAGGAGATAGGAGGAGGAGGAGGAGAGAGGAGGAGGAGAGAGGAGGAGGGAGAAGGAGGAGGGAGGAGAAGGGAGAGGGAGGAGGGGGAGGAGGAGGGAGGAGGAAGAGGGAGAAGAAGGGAGAAGGAGGAGGGAGGAGGAGAACGGAGGAGGAGGGAGAAGGAGGAGGAGGGAGGAGAGAGGAGAAGGAGGGAGGAGGAGAACGCAGGAGGAAGAGAAGGAGGGAGAGGGAGGAGGAGGGAGAGGGAGGAGGAGGAGAGAGGAGGAGGAGGAAGGATGCGGAGGGAGGAGGGAGGAGGGAGGAGGGGGAGAAGGAGGAGGAGGAAGAATGATGACGAGGGAGGAGGAGGAAGAGGGAGGAGGAGGGATGTGAAGGAAGGAGGAGGAGGGAGGAGGTAGAGGGAGGAGGAGAAGGGAGGAATTGGGAGGAGGGAGGAGGAGAGAGGAGGAGAGAGGAGGAGGAGGTAGAAGGAAGAGGGAGGAGGAGGGAGGAGGAAGAGATAGGCAGAGAGAGAGGAGGAGGAGGGAGGAGTAGGGAGGAATAGGAGGGAGGAGGAGGGATTAGGAGGAGGGGGAAAGAGGAGAAGGAGGAGGAGGGAGGAGGAGGAGGAGGAGGAGAGAGGAGGAGGAAGAGGGAGGAGGAGGAAAGGGGAGGAGGGAGAAGGAGGAGGAGGAGGTATTAGGAGGAGGGAGAAGGAGGAGGGAGAAGGAGGAGGGGAGGAGGAAGAGGGAGAAAGAGGAGGAGGAGGGAGGAGGAGAACGCGGGAGGAGGAGGGGGAGGAGGAGGGGGAGGAGGGAGATGGAGAAGGAGGGAGGAGGAGGAGGGAGGAGGAGGAGAGAGGAGGAGGAGGAGGGAGGAGGTGGAGGGAGGAAGAGGTAGAAGGAGGAGGGAGAAGGAGGAGGGAGGAGAAGGAGGAGGACAAGGAGGAATGATGAGGAGGGAGGAGGAGTAAGAGTGAAGAGGAGGGATGTGGAGGAAGATGGTGGAGGGAGAAGGAGGGAGGAGGTAGAGGGAGGAGGAGGGAGGGTAAGGGAGGAGGAGAGAGGAGGAGGAGGGAGGAGGTAGGAGGAGGAGGAAAAGGAAGGAGGAGGGAGGAGGAGGAAGAGGGAGGAGGAGGAAGAGGTTGGAGGAGGATGGAGGAGGAAGAGGAGAGAGTGGAAGGAGGAAGGAGGGGGAGGAGGAGGAGGGAGAGGGAGGAGGAAGAAAGGGGAGGTGGAGGAGGGTAGGAGAAGGGATGTGGAGGAAGGAGGAGGAGGGATTATGTAGAGGGAGGAGGGAGGAAAAGGGAGGAGGAGAGCGGAGGATGAGGAAGAGCGAGGAGGAAGAAGGAGGAGGAGGAAGAAGGGGGAGGAGGAGGAGGAGGATGGAGGGTGGGGAGGGAGGAGTGGGAGGGGAAGAGGTAGAGTGTAGGAATTGGAGGAGGGGAGAGGAGGAGGAGGGAGGAGGAGAAGGAGGAGGAGGGAGGAGGGAGGAGGAGGGGAGAGGAGGAGGAGGGAGGAGGCGGAAGGAGGAAGGAGTAGGAGGGAAGAGGATTGAGGAGGAAGGGATAGGAAGAGGGAGAAGGAGGAGGGAGAGGGAGGGGGAGGAAGAGGAGGAGGAGGGTGGAGGGTGGAGGGAGGAGGTAGAGGGAGGAGGAGGGAGGAGGAGAAGAGAGGAAGAGGAAGTTCGCCATTCCGAATTTATACTCGTCTAGATTCTGTGATTTCGGTCCTTCCATTGATTGTTCTTCCCTTTTACATGATTGTAGATAACTTCCGTACACATAAAAAAGATGAATTGTTATTGATATTGCCGTGGCATGGAGGAATATCAGCAGCAGAGTTGATCCAGAAAACCAAATACCGAGATCTACGGAGAGCCATGAACGCCTACGCCAGCCGGCACGGCACTTGATGATGATGATGATTGCCGTGTGAAGATTATGTGTAGTCACGTCATTTTCTTCGCTTTTTCAAGCGTTTTGGTTCGGGGATTCTTTCATCATCATCATCATATATTTGCGTACGTATTTAGGGAGGGGGAGGAGGGAGGAGGAGGTAGAAGAAAAAAAAAATATGACAGTTGGCAGCGCTGGAATGAGAGGAAGACGTGTAGAAAATTTCATCTCAATCGGATGGACCGTTCGCGAACGTATAAAGGACATACATATATATTTACATACATACATCCTAATTTATATATTAAGATATAGACAACATATGTAAAGAAACCAGCCAAACAGAGACCGCAAGAATACCGCATGACGAGAACACAGAAGAAGAACCATCTGAAAATCTAACCATTAAAGTAATCCTGTTCACGAACGACCAGGCACTAATAGCAAAATCAGAAGCTGAATTACAAGATCACATGAATAGTCTAAACGAAATGTGTAGGGAACATAACATGAACATTAGCACAAGCAAAACAGAGGTAATGACTATAAATAAAGAAGAAAAAACAACAACAATTTACCTAAACGAACATCCCTTTAAAACTTGTAAAGAGTTTCAAGTACCTAGGAAGTATAATATCATCAAATGGCAGATCAGAAGAAGAGATCAGAATAAATAGATGCAATAAGGCAAACCAACTCATTGGACAAATGGCACCAATACTAAAGAACAAACATGTATCAATAACTACTAAGAAAGCACTTTATAACACAATCTTCCTACCAACTCTATGCTACCAATGCCAAACCTGGACAATGACAGAAAAAGAGAAAAGAAAGATTCACAACAACAGATATGAGATTCCTGGGGAAAATATTCAACGTATCAAGAAGAGATCAGATCGGAAACGAAGAAATCAGGACTAAAGTGGGGTTTATAGCAGCACTAGATTTTATTAGAAAGCAGCAAGTCAAATAGTTTGGCCATGCAAGTAGATTACCATTCAACTGCATACCACAACAAGCAATGATGTGCAGACCAGATGGAAACATAGAAAGAGGCCGACCACGTAAACATTGGACGGAGGGAATAGCATAGTCCTTGGGAATATCGATACATGAAGCCCATAATCGGGCACTCTCACGATGTTTATACTACACCTCGGCACCGCAAGGTACAAGAGGAACATGATGAGATGAGATGGGTTGAGATGAGATGTGGCGAAGAATGGGGGGGGGGGGTGGTGGGTGATTATCATTTCTTTAAAGTAAATACTATTTATTAAACGCTTACAACAGTTCTACTAATTTTATGTTATCTAGCATAATATTTGCCAATAACGCCCACAAAGATGTACACTTATATCAAGAACAACAAATGCTATAGTCCATTCAGAAATGATTGCCCGCATTCACGATCCAATTTTGTAAAAAAACTGTCTGTTACATCGTTTTGAAATATTTCCTGTCGTCTTATATTTACCCCCACCCAAGGAATATGTCTTTGGTAGGTCCAAAAGCAACTTAAATCATAAAAAGCTTTAAAGTTTTGGCGATGATGTAGTGAATTCACGCTAACAAAATTGTTTTACAGTAATGCCCGCCAGTTCGGGTGACGACACAAGGCGTATAAAGATTTGTATGGGAGTGGGTACAATGTCTACTCTGTTGGGACGGAACATGATTACCTGTTTTGCACGACGAATATAGCTATGAATATCTCTGTAGTGGGCTTCCTTCTTAAGTCAAGATATTGGTCCTCATTTCATTGAAGTTTATAGATTGATTCGTATGTTCGTGTGTTGTCCCCTCATTTGACAACGTGTTTGTTCTCACGTTTCCTGTTATGCCACAATATGTCAGTTCCCACAGCTATATTACTCTTCTGTTGGTACTCAATGCGTTTAGTGATTTTTATTTTTTTCATTGCCAGTTGTTTGTCACAGTTGACGGCTTACGGAACTCAAAATGCATCACTGTGGAATACAAACTGTTGTCATTGACAAGTTGAATTGTTTGTGCCGATGCAGTAATGTTAAGGGCCTGCAATTCTTCTGAATAGTTGGAGCATACATATCCCAGTAGGTGTGCATGTGGATTAATGTCTGCAATCTGCGCAGACTTGAATCTGTGTCGCACTATTCCAGTAGGTTGATGACTGCTCTCGGTTGCATAAAATTCAATCCATCCTTTCTCCAATAGTCATCTTCCTCTTCCAACACATTGTCCTCACATGTTTCCCACTAACTTTTATCAATATTTAAGAGCGCGGAATGGGTTAGTATCTTGAAGTCAGACAATTTGAGTGTAGTATTGTTAGCTTCCACATGTCCTTTAATTTTAGCCGCCACAGTTTCTATAGGGTTTAAATAAGAATGGTACGGCGGAAGTCTCAAGCACCCATGGCCATGCTTTTCTATCAACTTGTCGATTTGATATTTCTTGCATTTTTAACGCCTGTCTTACAATGGGCGACAATTCTAGCATGAAATACGTTACTGGAAATGGTATGTTTTCCTTTCGGAGCCATATATTTATTGATTCCTTTGTGCTCGATGCTGTAGGTATTTTGTCTTCTTGGGCAACACCATTGTGATATGACGCATTGTAAATAGTTAGACAAGACGGTCTATCTGGGGATGGAAGCACTGTATTTTCGAGCCAATATCTACATACATTACCATTCATCTCATTACGATAATCACTATTGTCTGCATGCTTTGATACGAGCACGAGTCCAACATTCTGTAGTAAGCCATGATGAGTACTACCAGCATGAGCTATGACCAAACGCTGTTCTTTACTACAGGGCACATATAGCTTTATCTTTCCATCCATTGATTGCATTCCTTTTCACTTGTGTGGCGCGCATTGATCCAGGTTTCATCTAAATACACTATGTCATAATTTTCTTTGCCTATTTCCCTTATTTCACGTAGGTATCTGCTTCTCGTGACTCCTAAATACGCTGCTCGCAAATGATATTTCTACCTCCCTTGTACTTTCTAAAAGTAAAGCCTAATATCCTGATAATTTTCCACAAAGTTGTTTTGGATAGCTCTATGTCATATTCTTTCTCAACCAAACTGTAAGTTTTTGTTTACAGTCACTGTTTCTTTGGCATCCAGCATTTTTATAATAGCTCGCCTTATGACATCCTTGTCAAAGCTGTCTACATTTGCCTTTCTACCTACCGTTTGCTTACTGCGCGGTGGTTTCATTCCATATCCTTGCACCCATCGACGAATTGACCGTTTACTCAAACCCAATGCATGTACTGTTATTGCCTCGGGATTTATAATAGTATGAAACAGTTTCATGCGTTCAGCTTCTTAACAAAAATAGGTGTAAAACGTCATAGCAATGCTTTGAAGTGGACACAATTTAACATTCAATCCCATTCAAGAATATTTACATGTACAAATGTTAGCGGTAAATGATAAGATTGATAAAATAATCACATTTCATGAAAGCACACACATTATTGACGACACCTCTGAACACTCCCATTTAACTGCGCGAGGTTCTTGCCATAAGGTCATACTCGTGAACCACGAGAAAATTAACTATTGAGCGCAGATGTTTCTGGGTGAAAATGTAATACATTTTATAATATGCACTTCATCTCTGACCCGTAAATTGTATACTGCATATAAAAAAAGAAAACATTGAAATCTGCTGTAGAATCTCCAGAACAAACATGGTTTTGTTGGAAGGGCAAAATGATAGCGTTATATGGTAAATCTCATCATTTTACCTCAGTTGGTTACTGAGATATGGATTTTTATATTGAGGCAACTAAATGTGAATGGACTATAATACTAATATTTCCTATATCACGTATACACATGGGAGCCACTATAGCCAAGTTGTAAGACACCCGCCTGCCAGCGCAGTGTGTATGATTTCGAATCCACACCAGGTCGACTTAGCCTTTTACCCCCCCCCCCCCCCCCCCCCCCCCCACCACACACACACAAACTCACTCTCACACACACACACACGCACGCACATCACACACACACAATCCAGACACACACACACACATAAACATATATGCATGTATACCTCTCCATACAAACTCGGGGCATAACCGTCACCAGCAACAACATACAAAGGACTGGTCATTAGATTTCGCCCTAACTATGAAATTGTAACAGGAGAAATGTTAAATTGAGCACATTCAAAGCTCCTAATAGTTTGCAATGAACGTGTGACGTATGTATTTGTTTCTTCCAAGAGCTTTCTCAACATGCTCCATTAACAGCAAATCTTGCTCCAACGATTTCTCAGAACAATGGGGCAGTCTGAGGCCAGTGCCGTGATCAAATGCCCAATGTTACAGGGACACCTACAGAAATATACATGTAGATGGGACGTGTGTATTACGATTGGTGTCCTACCATGGCTTCACTTAAATAGTATTTAAGTAGTTACAGTAGGGCCATTCAAGTGTTGCGGGTCTTCCATGATCTGGGGCATCATCACGTCACAATAGAATGATAGTAATGCAGCGTGAGTGAAGAAAACTATTGACCAGGACCAAAAAATTGGAATTGGGGAGGTGGGTCGTGCAATGTATATGAGAGAAGAAATCAATTAATACACTTGCACAAAACCGTTTGAATATGAGTAAAGTGTACCTCCAGGCTTTGACCGCTTGTTGACGCGTGAACAGAAACACATAAGTGTCAAGAACTGTCCGTAGTTGCTCCAGAGAATATGTAGCGGTTCTCGCCGCGTTTATAACTTACGGGGTATGTGAGCCGGTCGCTCAGAATACAATGGCAAACTACTGAGCGTAATCTTGCCTAGTACATCAACAGCAGCTGAAAAATGCTGAAGTTGACTGCAACGAACTGTAAGGGATATGCACCAAAAAAAAAAAAATTGCTCTAACCCGGTCTCCCTGACATAGGTGTTAAATGACTTTCTCCGTAATCCCGTTTGTCTACGTAGGATAACGCAGCGCTCGAGAATTAGTGGCGGTTCTCGCCGCGTTGGTGACTTACGGGATAAGTGAGCGGCCGCTCAGAAAGCAATGGCAAACTACTGACCGTAATCTTGCCAGGAAATCAACGACAGCGGTAAAATTATGTTGTTGACAGCGATATCCTGTAAAGGATATCCATTCATCATGTGCCATGCCGGTAAGCGTGGGCGGTCATGTTCTGCCATCTCACCAAGTTCTCCAAATTATTTCTTCGCATAACATGCCCAAAAAAATTGTGACTCTCTACGTCTAATGTCCCTAATCAGTTTACGATCTTCATTTGTTTCTTGAAGGACTTGTTCATTGGTCTTTCTGGCTGTCCATGGTATTCTTTGCATTTTCCTCAGAAACCACATTTCTCCAGCCATCAGATGTTTTTCAGCCTGACTTCTCATTGTCCAAGCTTCACATCCATATAAAAGTACAGGTTCTATGCAGCATCTCAACACTCTTTTTCTCGTTTCAATTGACATCTTTTTATTGGTTAGTATGTTTTTCATCTTGCTAAAGCTACTTTTGCCATGGCGATTCTTGTTCTAATCTCTTCAAGGCATCTCCCATCAGATGTTATTACTGTTCCGAGATAATTGTACATATTCGCCTGTTGAAGAATATTCCCATTTACTTGTATATTACATTGTGGTATTTCGTTCTTCCTAGTGACGACCATAATCTGTGTCTTTTTACAATTTAATTCTAACCCTAGTTGTTCACTGTGTGTAACAACCGCATCTACTAAATTTTGCAGGTCCTGTTCATTGTCTGCAATCAAGACTGTATCATCTACATATCTAATGTTATTGATGCATCGTCCCCCAATGTTGATTCCTTCCATATCTTCAATATTTCTGAAAATACTTTCACTGTACAGGGAAAACAGATCTGGAGACATTACACATCCCTTTCTCACACCTCTCTTAATAGGCTGATATTGGCTTTCTTCATTATTAACTCTTATGGCAGCTTGTTGTTTCCAATATATGTTTTTTACAAGTCTAAGATCTTTTCCATCAATTTGTAGATCTTCAAGCATCCTTATCATGTTGACATGTCTCACTTTATCGAAAGCTTTTGTGTAGTCAATAAAGCAAAGGTGTAGATCTTTGTTTCTTCTATAGAACGTTCGATTACGGTTCTCAGTATACACACAGCATTTACTGTACCCTTGCCTTCTACAAACCCACATTGTTCTTCTCCTATTTCAGGTTGTAATTTCCTCCTAATTCTTTGCATGATAATTCTTAGCAAAATCTTCGTGATGTGACTCATTATACTAATTGTTCTATGTTGATCACATTCTAAGGCTTCTGATTTCTTTGGGATTGCAATAAATACAGAATTACATAACTCCTGAGGTATATTTCCAGTATCATATATTGTATTAAGCAGACTGGTAACTTTATCTATTCCATATTCTTTTAAAGAATTAATCATTTCTGTTGTGACGCTGTCTGAACCGGGGGTCTTGCCAGATTTCATATGGTTAAGGGCATTCTGAACTTCCATCTTCAAAATTGCTGGTCCTTCATTATTATTTTGAACATCATATTGTTCGTCTCTGTTATCGTCATAAAGGTTTTTCACGTAATCTGACCATACATGTAAGATCTGATCTTTTTCTATTATGACTCTTCCATCTTTTGTTTTTAGGCAGCCTGCTGATGTACGTGTTCTTTGATTAGTAAGCTCCTGAATTCTTTTGTGCATTAGTTTCGCATTTTTACTGTTGTGTTGTTTTTTCAATTGCTCTGCAATTTTTCTCAAGCCATGTTTCTTTTGCTCCTTACATAAGGTCTGACTTTTCTGTGAATTTCTTCATATTTAGCAGGATTATTTTTGTTCTGTCTTCTTGTTTCCATTAGTTGTAAAATTTCTTCAGCTATCCATGTCTTACGGCCCACTTTCATTACTTTTGGAATAGTTTTTTCTGCTGCACAACTGATTTAATTCTTCAGCTTGTCCCATTGATCATCTACATCTTGAAATAGGATCTCTAGATCAGACAATAAATCAAATTTGTTCTTTACTTCTATGTTAAAATTATCTTGTATTTCTTTGTCAGTTTTCAATTTGCACAAGTCATATTAGGGTTTCCTGCTGTATACTTGACTTTCTTTAACTTTACCCTCAATGTGCCTGTAATTAATCTGTGATCACTGTAACAGTCTGCATTTGGAACTGTTTTTACGACTGTTAACGCATTTCGAAACCTTTTGCTAATCAGGATGTAATCTATCTGGTTTTTAATCCTGCTGTCTGGCTTCCTCCATGTCCATAATCTTCTAGGATGCTGTTTAAACCAGGTATTTCCTACAACCATTTCTTGTTCTTTTGCCCATTCTACAAGTCTGTATCCTCTTTCATTTCTCTCTCCCAAACCATCGCTTTGCTTTCCTATTTTTGCGTTGAAATCACCCATTATGATATTTATTTCTGATATTTTACAGTTCTTCAAAGCAGACTCC
This sequence comes from Cepaea nemoralis, assembly GCA_014155875.1. Taxonomy (NCBI): domain Eukaryota; kingdom Metazoa; phylum Mollusca; class Gastropoda; order Stylommatophora; family Helicidae; genus Cepaea; species Cepaea nemoralis. Next base: position 578,174 of record JACEFZ010002374.1, read on the forward strand.
GTGTCATTATAAAATTCCTCTATACTTTCTTCACTGCATTCACTTGTTGGGGCATATACTTGAATGACATTTATTTTAAAATGTCTTCTGTTTAATTTTACTAATAGAACTATGTCTGACACAGCCCGATATCCTTTGACAGAATTTGATGTTTTCTTATCTAATATAATGGCTACACCTCTTTGCTGTTCTTCTCCCCCAGAGTCCACACAACATGATTTTCTTGGTATCTGTAAAGGAATATGCGAAAAAGAAAAGTTGCTCCAAAAGGGCGAGTCAGAAAACATTGTGATGATCACTGTGACAGTAAATAAGACATTGGCTCGGGTTCACAATTATGACCCCAAACCTCCTACCTCCACTACAGACCAAAATGCTCAGCATGCAATGTAAAACCCAGGGGAACCCGCAGCAATTGTGACGCTGACTGTTTTCTGGGACGCCGAGGTTCCCCATTGAAATATCGGACTCGTGGCAACATGGTTAATGGATGATATTATGTAGATCTTCTTATCAAACTAAAACAAGCTGTAACCAGAAACAATTTAAAATCTTCCGGTGCTTTAATATATAATTTTTTTTTTTAAATTGTGCTATCGCTGGCGTTGATCTCATGCGTAGTCCATACACGCGCAATTACGTTTAGGGCACTGGACTGATTGCTGCTTTTGGATTAGCGTTCCATAGTACCAGTGTCCCTCGCCACTACGACTTGAGAGGTACTTGTAGTTTACGTCCCCAAGCAACGGAAGAGATGTCAATATGTAGGGTGTAGTGTTGAAACCGCTAACTCGGCCCAACGGATGTTCAAGGACGAGCGCTTTTATGTATTCGGCCACGGATTCCGAAAATCGAACGGAAAGTCCCGAAGATCGCTTACAACAAACAACGTGATTGGACATGACGTCATAACTCAAACCAAAGTACGAGGCTTTAAGATGGCGTTGGAAGCAACAAACAATCAGTGTATACAGAAACCTAGAACCTTCACTAACAAGCGATAAAACCAGAAGACGACCCGCTGGCGGCAGGGTATCCTCCACTAAACCACCCACCTTAAGATTAGCAAATCGAATAGAGGATGTGAGAAGTACCGGCCTATAAACAGCCAGCGAACTTGATACACAAAATAAAGTCTGGAGTCCGAAATCTGCTGACGTGAAGGGTGAGGCAGACACTAAAATGTGTTGAAGGGAGTGACTAGATCCAGTTAGATCCTGACCTGACTTTGGTGAATGTAGCAGCTTGACTGAGTGAGGCAGCTGATAAAGTGAGGCCAAATACTAGTCACGGGCAACTTCCTGCAGATTTCCTCCACCAAATAGGACAGGTATCCTTGAGAACTTAGTCTGTTTACAGAGGAAGAGAAATCAGCGAGCCACTAAATCTTATCCTGGAACAAAATAACTCTCAGGAAACTATCACATATATTGCCGCTGAGGTCCAAGAACTTGAAGGTTGACAAATCCGAATGGATACAGTTTTTTTTATTTTTCTCCTCAGAGTATACATAGGCCAGAAGAAGAGGCACAATAACTCTTATGGACGACTGATTCAATACTGTTGGCGATGGATCTGATAGTGGGGACACCCAAGATATATGTATATATATATATATATATATATATATATATATATATATATATATATATATATATATATATATATATATATATATATATATATATATATATATATATATATATATGTGTGTGTGTGTGTGTGTGTGTGTGTAGTTAGAGATGAACATCTATATGATCTTGTTTTGTTAATGTACTGATTATGTATTGTGATAACATTATTGTTCAATAACACTAGTTAAGTGTAATAAATTTGAAAATAAGGGTCATTGTCTCTTTTGAGAGTTCTCTTGTCAGAGTAAAATTGTTTTATACAACCCTAGATTAATAATTATTTAGTTGATAGAGGAGACGCAAGGAACCACCAAAAGGATATTTTGGGTATTCAGGGAAAAACTGTTCATTGGTTACCTGAAGGTATTTCTTGGTTCTCCGAAACTCTGTTTATGGTCTCAAGACTGAGCCAGTAACAGCTAAATTAATTATAACGGGCAGGATCACATTGAGAAAGAGGAGCTTAGTACCCTTCCTCTCTTTGGGGTTATCCCAACAAATTTACATCCGACATAGCGAAGGTAGCCTTTTGCAAGATGAAAAACATATTGAGCAGTAAAATGGTGTCATTTATAACGAGAAAAAAGAGTGTTGATGTGCTACATAGAACCTTCACTTTTGTATGGATGCGAAGCGTGGACAATGAGCTAAACATCTAGGGGGGGGGGACCTCTGATGGCTGTGGAAATACGATTCCACAGCATTAGTTAACTATAAGACAGTTAAAATCAACGGATGGACTAACCCCTAGGTGAAGGACAGGACAAGGTAGCACCTAGACGTATTACCAGCCACGGACGACGACAGACCAATTGAGGATTACACGTGGCGACACCCCACGTGATAGATGACCCAGGCCGAAGGCTTAGGCAGACGGGACGAAGCTTCTGATATGAACGGTTGTGTCTGGATGTTTGTGTAAAGAGTGGACAGTCACGATAATTAGTGCTAGCTTGAGCTGTGAGCATTTGCGATAAGCTGTGTATGTGTGTGTGTGTGTGTGTGTGTGTGTGTGTGTGTGTGTGTGTGTGTGTGTGTGTGTGTGTGTGCTAACTGCAAGAGCGATAATATTGTCGTATTATTCTACGAGCCTGAAAAAAGTGTGATGTATTACCATTACCAGTGTGAGATATATTATACACTATATGAGATTGTGATATACTTGTTGCAATTAAATATATTACTATGTTCATTGACGTTGAGTCAGAGTATTCACATAGATGTGCATTGCCAGGGGTCAGATAAATAAGTAAGTCTGAGACCCTGACAAAGTGGGTAGCTCTCAGGTTCTGAAAAGAAACTAAAGTCTGAAAAGACAAAGAGGAAACTCGCCGGTGTTGATAGTATAAAGTGATATCTCATTCAGATAATAAAATTGTATAACTTAATACCAAACCATATATTATAAACAACCCGACGGCACTAAATACCGACTAGACATTACGACATTCAAGTTAGATTAGTAACAAACAACGGCTGACTCACAGTACAATACAACAAAATGACAAATTGTGGATTATATTACTAATACAAACAAACTTCTATCTCCAGACACATCACGACAGACCGACAACCAACGACCGAGACTAACATTTTCTCTCTCCACAGCAGAGTGTTAACGAAATTTAAGCACCATCAAAAAGTGGTACCTCGTGGTGTTGGAAAAGATCAACAGCAACAGCTAAATACATTAACTTATTTGATTTTATTCTTGATCAGGGACTTAATTTTATTTGAAAGCCTGTAACATTATATTTGTGTATATTATTATTATTTGCCATAGATTGATTTAGAAGGAAAATAACTTACCTTTGTGACAAAACTAAGTCAAAACATACATTTTACAAAAATGTCGACATTAAATGATTGCATTGAAGCAGGGATAAAATTAGGATACCAAGGTAATAAGCTAGCCGAATAGAGCGAGATCAGGTTTAGAGAAATTCAAGATAGAGAAGAAAGATTGCAAGAACGCGAACAGGAAAACGAGAAACAGAATTGGCAGCCAAAGAGTTAGAATTAGCAACAAAAGAAAAAGAATTAGAACTCCAAGCCAAACAGATGGATTCTGAAACCCAGATAAAAATGAAACAATTCGAAATTGAATCTAAAACACAATTTGCGACTAGAAAGTTAGAAAGTAAAGAAAAGGAGCAGAAATTTTAAAACGTATCAAGGCATTATTAGGCGTTTCTGCACAGTTGATAGTATTTCTGCTTAGACCAAAAACTTTGAAACCCTGATGCAACCCAATGAAATACCAAAAGATCAGTGGGCCATAATCTACATGCGAAATCTTGCTTTAGAACCACTAAAAGTAATTGAAACTATTCCTCTGGTGTTAAAGAAAGACTACGATTACATTACAGAACGTGTTATGAAACAATTTTCTCTTGATGCTCAGGGGTACCAACAAAAGTTCGCTAAACTAAGTCCTAAACTAAACCAAACCTTTTTGGACTACGTATCAGAAGTACAAGATATGTTTTTCCAAATGGCTAAGAGCAGCTATGTTAACAACACTTTGGTTTATTAAAAGACCTTATGCTAAGAGATAAGATAATAACATCTCTACCGACCTCATTCGCCAAATTCCTTCACGAAAATGAGTGTCAAAATATTTCTTAAATGGAACAGAGGGGTAGTGCGTACTTTACAGCAAGTAGAGATATCTTTAACATAACATCTAATGAAATTAACATCACAGCGGCTGCCAGTTTTAACAAAACCAAACCGTTCAGTTATAAAGGGAAATCTAGAGGTAAACTTAATCCGTGTAGGTATTATCAAGCATTACACGGAGAATACGAGATGTGTGACAAAATCCCAACTATAAGACACATCTACAAAATATAGTTAGTAATAGAGGCGCTCCTGTCTGAAAAATTGCCAGTTCTAAGGACACTACTTTCTGAGCTTAGCAGACAGCGTAAGGTCACCATACAGCGGATACCATCCCACTGTGGAGTCCCCGGAAACGACAGAGCTGATCTATTGGCTAAGGAAGGAGCAAAAGAAGAACAACCTGATGTGTCCATTACGTACCACCAAAAGAAAATATTGATCAAATCAGTCAGAAGGCCACCAAACCTTACTCAAAACGACTACCACGTTATGGACAGACCAGAACAGGTCATTCTTCTGCGCCTCAGAACAGGACACAATAGATTACGCAACCACATGTATACAGAATTCCAGATTGGTGACTCAGCCATGTGCACATGTGGTTTAGCGTCGCAGACAGCAGAGCACATACTCCAGGATTGCCCAAATTATAACATATTCAGGCGAACCTTCTGGCCTAGAGAGACAACAGTGGAAGATAAACTCTATGGACCGCTGAGTGAACTAAATAAGATTGTTAGATTCATACAAGAGACAACATTGCAGTTATAAATATATTTTAGGGGAACGAAAGAAGAAGAATATAGTTAGTAAGCAGCAGGCAAAAGGAAACCAGTATAAAAGAGCAGCAAAATGCTTCTTTTGCAGGATCTTTGGGCATTGTTTATCTGATTGTAAAGGAAGAAAGATGCTTACAAGAGTGAATGCTGCTCTAGTTGAAACCTCAAGCTCAGAGAGCAAACTAGAGAGTGAGACAGAACATCAGGATGTGAATGCATTACAAGTGATTGATGTATTTAAGTTAGATCAATGATTTACATGCAATACGTTTCATGCAGATGTCGTTTTAGATTGTGGCCATTCTGTACCATGTTTAGTTGAAGAGTGCAACGCTACAATTTCCTCTAAGGGAAACTCCAATTCAATACAGTTTATGTAAATGATAAACCATGCCAATTTTTACGCGATTCTTGAAGTACGATCACATGTATCCATAAGTCATTGGATAGGTAAGAAAGATTACACTGGCAAGCATTTAACATGCCGCACTCTTGCTGGCAATATTGAGAAATATCATCTAACGATAGCTCACATTGAAACACAATACATTACTGGTAACATCTTGTGTGCAGTCATAAACCAACCGTGTTGTGACTTGATCTTAGACAATTTTACAGAGATCACAGAATGCACTGACCAACAAATTAAGAGTTGGGAAGAAGAACACCTTCCAACTAATGGAGTCACAAAATCGACTGCAAACAAAGAACAAGACGACAATCAGAGTCGATAAAATTAATACCACCAAATGGAAATGCTAGTAACAAGACTAGAGAAGAGTTCATTGTGGCGCAACGCGTAGATCCCTCATTAGCAAACTACTTGAAATTGATTGATACAAACCGAAGCAAACGAAAAACGCATCGTTGTATTTTAAATTTAAAAACGGAATCCTTACCAGATTTTATGAGAGAAACAACATTGAGGTACAGAAAACTGTATTACCAAAATAGTACCACCAAATGTCCATGAATACAAATCGCCCATGACTCACCATTCGCAGGGCACATTGCATACTTGAAAACCAGAGGCAGAATCTTAACACAATTCTACTAGCCGAAATTCTGTAGTGAAATTAAAAAATACAGCCAGAAGCTGGTGAAAAATTGAAAGCACCCGAAAGCAGAAGTGCAATCCACTGAATTTGGATCAAAGCCATTTAAAAAGTCGCAGTTGACATTGTGGGACCACTAAGCCACGTGTCCAACAAAGGCAATAGATTCATTCTCACCATGGTAGATGTTTGTACCAGGTGGTATGAGGCAATACCTATGAAAATTATATGATCTAAAGATGTGACAGATGTATTGTTTCACATTTTTTCACATATAGGTTTCCCAGATACCATCTTATCCAATAAAGGGACACAATTCATAGCGTCCTCTACGCAAGCAGTCACCAAGTTACTTGGCATTAAAGAACGCTTCTCAACACCGTACCGACCTCCGTCAGATGAGATTTGTGAAAAAATTAACGGCGAACTAAAACAATGCTCATCAAAGTTACATATGAATGAACAGCAGATTGGGATACAATACTCCACGCTGTGCTTTTTGCTTATAGAGAAGTGCCACAAGCCAGTACAGGTTTCTCTCCCTTTGAGTTCATTTATGGTGCAAATCCACGAGAACCACTCAGTATTTACAAAGAGTTAATAACAGATAGTGTCACCGATGAAGCAACGTCAACATATGGCATGGGCACAAACATCCGTGACAAAATAATGAAGTCTTCTAATATTGCTAAATTAGCATTACAAGAAAAAGGTCACGCATACAGACAGTATGCAAATAAGGAAGCTAAAACATTGCAATTAGAACCAGGACAAAATGTCCTACATTTGTTGCCCGACTAGAAAAATCGTTTATTTATATCACGGCAAGGGCCATTTAAGATCACAAGACAGATATCCATTGTCTATTACGAAATTTCCTTAAATGGAAAACGTAAAATTTTCCATATTAACATTCTAAAACCATACCATTGCAGAGACGAAGACAACACAGTCGACGACACAGCAGCAGCCACAACAGTCATTAATCAGACGGATACAGACAACATTGAATACCCAGTATCAACAGTTGACAAGAGAGGAACCACACAGGGCATCAATATATACACAAATCTGACCGACGCACAGAAACATGAAATGACAGAATTACTTAAGGAATACGTCACTATTTTTTCCAATACACCAGGAAATAAAACCTAAAGACTGAGGTCGATAGGACGACGACTTTATTCAAATCCTGCGTCAAACAGGCCAAGGCCGAGAAATGGGACGAGTTCTGCAGGAAGGTGTGCTCCGAGGGATCTCTTACGACATTCTGGCGCCTCCACAAGAGCATGAACGGTGCTGCACAACGTAGGGGTATTCCAGACTTTCAAGGCACAGACCTCGCATGGAAAAAGTCGGATGCGGATAAAGGTAAGGCCCTTCTTGCACGCTACATAGAAAAGACTGACCAGAAAGACGAGCCCGCCAGACAGAGGACCACAACGACACTCTCTCAGTTGTGCGAGGGGGTCGGGACAGACGAAGAATGGACAATCACAGCTGAGATATTGCGTGCGATGCTCAAGAAATCACCTAACACCGCCCTAGGCCCAGACGGCATCCGATATGGTGACCTACTGGTGATATCAGATGATGACATGGAAGAACTGGCCAGAGAATTCAACACCAGTATCCAGAGGGGTCAGGTCAAAGAAGAATGGCTACACAGCTACATGCTTCCGCTGCCAAAACCGAACAAAGACAAATCCAAGATAAGCGGCTACAAAATCATTACGATGCAGATTACTGTTGGCAAGCTACTGGAGAAAATTGTCGCACACAGACTTGCTTGGGACTTGGAACAGCTCGGCTGCTTCCCGCCCACACTTGGAGGAAACAGACGCAACAAAGAGTCATGGCTGAATGCAGCGGTCTTTGCTCAAGATGTTTACGAAGGATTTCAGGTCAGAGAAGAGACATGTGCGGCCGCCATAGACTTAGAGGACGCATATAACAGAGTATCTTTCGAGCACTTGATGCAAACCCTCCTCAGACTGAAAGTGCACCCTCACATTGTACGATGGATAGCTGCAGTTCTGCTCCAAAGGAAGGTGGTGCTAAGATGCGGGAGTTGGTCTTCTGAGCCGATAAAGATATGTCCAGGATTGCCGCAGGGTTCACCACTGTCACCAGTACTATTCAACGTGTATACAGTGCCGATCACTGAACAACAGTTGGATGGGAGGGGTAGGACTCTGTCATTCGTTGACGACATCCTCCTGTATCGACAGGGTCGAGATAGACAGGCGGTTGCCAATGATATGCAGGGCGAACTATATCAAATTTCCTCATGGTGTGCTGATGCCGATGCCCTTGTCAACCCTGCAAAGGCAACGGTTACATGGTTCTCACTAAACAACCATATTGTGAAAACAGACCTGCCGGTAGTAAGAATGGATGGGAGCAGTTTGAGTAGAACCCAGTCAATGACATATCTTGGCGTGAGGCTTGATCGTAGCCTGTCCTTCAGAGATCATGTCGATTATGTCATAACGAAGGCTCGAAAAGGTTTGTCAGCAATGAGAGTCATGGCGACTGCCAATATCGAGCAAAGACTGCTAATACTTCTGTTCCAAGGACTTCTTTCACACATCGACTATGCCCTGGCCATCCTCACTGTCAGCCCTACACAGATTGGAAGACTTGAAAAGGTACAAAACGAAGCCATGCGCATCATTTTGGGCTGCACGAGAGACACCAGCTGTGTAGCAATGAGATACCTCCTTGACTTCCCGACAATGGAACACAGGATCAAGATCTGGAGAGCTCGTGCATACTTAAAAATAAGTGCAGATGAGCAGCACCCTCTGCATGACGCTATATTCAGAGAAAAGGGGAACAGGCTAAAGAGGGGCAAAGCATGGATGGGTCGGGCGGAAGATGTCGTCAGACAGGTCTGCAGTCTTACCAGTATCAACCCCGGCAAGGAATGGGTGCCGGTGCCTCCAGCTTTTAAGTGCACTTTCTCCTGCATTATCACACTCGACAGACGGTGCAGAGAGCAGAACCCTGCCGCTGTCAATGCAGAGGTTAACGCGCTCATCTATGAACACTCAGATAGCCCCGAAGTGCTCATCTATACAGATGGATCTGTTGTAAAGCAGCAGAGAAGTGCGTGGGCATTTACAGCCCGTTCAGCGGGCCGAACCGTTCAAGAATCAAGTGGTGCCCACTCTATGACCACGAGCAGCATGACGATGGAGGTGATGGCAGTTACACAGGCTTTCATATTGCTGGAGTCACAGCATTATACCAACGTGTGTGTACTAAGTGATTCAATGAGCATGATTCAGAAGGTCGAAGCTGGATTTGTACGTAGACAGTGGACTGAATCGCTGCGGAAGTCTGTTGTCCGTAAAGTCACCTTCATCTTCGTCCCGGGACATGCGGGAGTCGAGGGAAATGAACGAGCTGACAAACTGGCTGGCTCTGCACCCCCTGTAGATGGCCAGCCCATGGATCGTGCCGATGTTATTAACGTCCTTAAAGATATGGCGAGAACAGAGGACTTTGACGTCAATGATTCCACATCGCTGTCCAGGATGAAAGACCTGGGAGTAAGAATCGGCACAGCCAGACGCGAGAGGTACATCGGGAAAATAAAGTGCCTCGTCAACCAACACAGAACTGGCACTATTAGCCACCGGACGCTGATGCATATGCTGGGGGGAGGATCTGAGCACCTATGGACATGTCCGGAGTGCAACGAAGATACCCCAACTGATAACTGATAACTAACTCATACAAACAAAATCCAACATCACATCATATTGACAGACTATACACCCATCAAAAGTAAACCATACTCCATTCCACTCAACTACAGAGTACAGAGACGGTCTCGACAAAGAAATCTTAGACTTAGATAATCATGGCATAATCAGGAAATCTCAGTCAGAATATTCCTCACCCATTGTATTGGTTAAGAAAAAGGATTTCAACATTCGCTTATTGTCAACAACTCAACTTTGACAGGCATACAAGGATTCATCTTTTGTACCTCGAAATGAGAACGTACAAAAGAATACAAGTATAATACAAGTTTATTAGCTAGTTGTACATTAGCTCTGCGAGCGGATAACCACATAGGTAATACACATCATGGTATATCGTAGTGATGTTATGTGAAAGGTGATATCGAATGAAATATCTATCAACGCTAAGTCTAAGTCACAACTATTGCTATTGTCCTTTGTAAGCAACAAAGTATTCACAGCGACCACTTCGGTCTGTCTTCTACGCTGTCCAGTCCTGGTCTCACGATCTTCGTGGCGTGTCCAGCCACGATCAGTTGAGTCTGCGTGCAGCAGCTAGTTTGCGTGCTCGGAGTTTCCAGCACGCAGTTAGTAACTGGTCAACTGTTTAAAGTTACTGGTGTTTACTGGACACTTCTCGTGATGCGGGTTTCCCCACTCTATTGTGGGCAACTCCAGCTCACGTCTTACAGTGTCCCCTTTTTGGACACGAGTGTGTCCCGTCGGAAAACTATTTATAGTTCTCACTCGTGCTTTTGTCCCTTCTGTCCCTATTTCCTAGATAGCTATGTTTTCCTGATCCTGTCTAGGTCTCTTTCCATAGTTCTACCTCTATCGTATCTATTAGGTTCCTTACAGCTCTTTGACAGGCTCTCCCTCCCTCTGTGTTGTGTTACAAACTTTTACGTTGTGGGTGTAACACAAGTAGTAATCTCAACAAAAATTAGGGCTGTCTAATTTTGTCAAAGACTGCAAGAGTTTTCTACCTCTGTTCTAGGCATAGGACAAGATCTCTCCTTTCCCTCGTCACACTGTTGTACTACTTCACTTGGCTAATTGATTAGCACATCACACTAGTACAGTTGGCTAGAGACTGTGCTCATACTAACATTATACTTCTTGGGAGTTTGTGTGATCCGGAACCAATGCCTTTTGGCCAGTCCTCCAATTGCTAATAACTAACAACCCATACAAAATTGCCCCTATTCCGAGTACAATACATGAATAATATTCATGCTCCCATATAATATTTACTCCAACTAGTATACATGCTTTATGTGCTCACGTTCACCTTTTTAGCTTCCGCTTGTGAAGAAATTTCAGTGTTAAACTAAGGTTTTCTAGATTTTGTTGTGTCCCCTGTTTAGAGTAGTTATTCCTCTTTGCAATTAATGGTGTATGCATCTTTATGTGTTAGTTTTCCTGTTTGGTTGCGTGTTTCTATAAAACTAATATGTATTTACCTTTCCAATATGTGAATGTGTCTATATCTACGTGTATGTACTCTTTCGAGCGCCGTAAAGCGGTTTATTGTAGTCACAAACGAGTGTGTAAGTCTGATTTATGACTACTGTCCCGGTTTATGATGCTCAAAATATGTTTCCTATCTCTATCATTAAAGTATAGCAACTACACACAGATAAAAATAGAACAACACATTGTCTCAACACATTGACACAGACGAATTACAACAACTCGTATTGTGCGGCGAAAAAAATTCCGCAAAATGTCTCACTCCTCTGTATTTAATGCATTCTCTCTCTCATTCATACATCTTTCATCTGTCTTTCATTCTATACAGGTTTTTAAAATATATGCTCTGTTATTAAAATATAGTTGTAGAAAAAAGAATGGATGAACAATATATATGTACAATAAATAGTTGGCTGAATTTAAGTTTTCAAGCCAAATGACTGTGCTCTAGTTTTACACTCGTCATTTATATACAAAAATATACATATTTAAGCGGATTGTTTACTACCAATCCTGTGGGTACTGATTAATCTAACTAAACTATTCTAATTTGGTGTGCTGAGCTAAGCTAACCTAAGGGAACTAATCTAACTAAATGATAAAAATGGGGAAAAGTGTGTTAGTTACCTTATTGTGTGTTAATACATAGAATAGTATGCATTTCTAAATGATGTGATTAATTTATAAGTAATGTTCTAATTAACTACCTGTGTAAGAAAATGTGTTTATATGATGATACACTAAAGCAATGTTTCGTAAGTTGAAACGTATGATGTGCATGTTAAACTAAATGAGTTTCTATCTAAATATAAATGACATTTAACTATTAAATTATATAAATAAGGTTATAAGGGTGGTTCTATCCTCTATTCTAACTACAAAAATATGATGTTACATGCAACTGTTATAAAAACATAATTATATACATATCACATTCAATTCACTTATATCTAAATTACCTAATTACATCCAGGTGTGTTGTCGGAGTAGCGTCCTCTGTTGAATCTCGATGAAAAATAGAGTTCATTTAGACAAAGTCTGAAACATACGCTCTCATCCTGGGTAATGTTAAAATATCGTTAAACTCATGGGTTGCATATATGGTGGTGGCGTAGACAACTCATAATGTGTCTGTTCATTTACACTAGTACTGACACAGTTCAATGCAAGTTCAGGCGATTCACGATGGTAAGCGCACTACAGTGTCTGTATTCACCACATAAGGCACTAGTTAATTACAGTGTCACTGGTTTTAGTGATGTCGGATCCCTCTCTTCTCGTACCTCTGGTATCTCGATCTGAGAAGGTCGGCTCAGTGTGTCTGCCAGAACGTTCATGTTCCCCTTGATATGCTTTATCGTGAACGAATAATTTTGCAGTGTCAAAGACCATTTGTAGATCCTGTTTTTACGGTGGAATCCCGACTGCATCACTGTCAGCGGTGAATTGTCAGTTTCAATGACAAACTTGGTACCCGCTAAGAATCTATGAAGCATCTGGATACAATAGATGACGCTTAAAGCCTCTAACTCAGAGACTGAGTATTTCGATTCAGCAGGGGGAATCTTGCGGCTTACATATACAATCGGGTGGAAGATTTCCTCATAGAACTGTCCTAAAACTCCAGCAATGGATATAGCACTTGCGTCTGTACGGAGATAATACGTAAGAGTGGGGTTAGGCAAGCGCAAGATAGGTACAACGCTGAACATATGTTTTAATTTTGATAATGCAGCAATTAACTTCGCATCTTGTACATTTAATTTCACATATGCTTTCAGAACATTAGAAAAAACGCTGGTGAGTTCAGCTAAATTGGGTATGAACTTATTGTAGTAATTCACTAGACCAAGCAAGCTTTTGACCTGCTTCTTGGTCGTTGGCATGGTTAAGTTCAAAATTTTGGTGACAATTTTCTCATCAGTCTTAAGTTGGCCTCTGGTGATCGTATGGCCTAGGAAATCGATTTCTTCCATCCCCAACTCAACTTTGGTTGGCTTTACAGTAAGGCCGAATAATCTCAATCTATCGAAGAAATGTCGCAGTTTCTGTAAGTGTGATGTCCAGTCTGCAGTATGGACACAAATGTCATTAATGTACGTCGCTGTATTTGTAACTCCATGAAGAAGGTCCCTGGTGAGGCGGACAAAAGTGGCTGGAGCATTACGAAGGCCAAACGGAAGAAATCGCCACTCATACAGACCTAGAGGTGTTGAGAATGCCGTAAGATGGAATAGAAAGTGGATCCATCGGGACTTGCCAATATCCCTTAGTTAGGTCAAGTTTAGAAAATATTCGAGAGGTGGACATATCAAGAATCAGATCCTCACATGATGGTATTGGCTCTGCATCGATCTTGGTGACATTATTTAACCGGCGATAATCGACACAGAGGTGGATCGTGGAGTCCTTTTTCTTCACAAGGACGATAGGAAAAGAGTATTCTGACTGCGACTTTTGGATTATTCCACTCGACTCAAGATTTAGAAGTTCCTTGTCGAGATTTTCCCTAGAAATTCATGGAATGGAATAAGGTCGGCATTTGATAGGGGTGTTATCAGTCAGAATAATGGAGTGTTGAATTCTGTCAGTCCTACCTGGACTGTCGGAAAAAATGTCTCTGTATTGTGTCACTAGCTCTATTGTCTGTCGTCTTTGCTCGTCTGTGAGTCTCGGTTCTATTCGTATACAGTCAATTGTCCCAGTCCTGTCTACTGTCGGGACTGGTAATTCTATGTCATCGTCGTCTATCTGATTGAGTACTGTTGTTGTACTACCTGTGTGTTCTGTTTCCTGACTAAGTGTATGTGCGTTGTCGTCGTCTTCTGTCGCTCTAGATAGTGTAGTTGCGCTATGTACGTCTGTCGTCGGGTTGTTTGGTGTGGGTGCATTCTGTTCGTCTGTCGTCGGTTCTTGTCGTGAGAAGTAAGGCTTCAGCATGTTGATATGAAATATCTTTAATTTTTGGTTTATCGATATTTCATAATCGACATCTGATATCTGTCGTACCACTTTGAATGGCCCTTGCCATGAAGTTAATAATAGATTACGTTTATCTGGTAGTAAAAGTAGCACCTCTTGATTGGGTTCAAGGTGTAGGGTTTTGGTACCCTTATTGGCATAATGACGGTAGATCTGGCCTTTTCTCTCCAAAGATGATTTGGCTATTACACACGCCTTCATGATTTTATCGCGTATCTCTGTTACCATCTCGTATGTTGTTACTGGGGTTGGAGTATCTAGTGTGCTAGTGATTAGCTGATGGTAAATTGTTAGGGGTCTACAAGGGTTCGCCCCATACACTAACTCAAATGGCGAGAAACCCGTACTTGAGTGCGGAATTTCTCGATAGGCAAACAGCACCGTTGGTAATAGAGTATCCCAATCAGCTGGGTTCTCTGCTGTTACCTTTGCCAGCATGTGCTTTAGGTCCCCGTTAATCTTTTCTATGATTCCATTGCTGGCAGGGTGGTAGGGACTAGTGAAATGTTGTTTGATCCCTAGTAATTTTGTAAGGGCTTGCATAGCAGCCGATATAAACTGGGTTCCCCGGTCTGATAAAATGGTTCGAGGGAAACCGAATCGAGCAAATAGATGTAAAAATACATTAGCCACATCTTTGGAGGTAATATATTTTAGGGCCACCGCCTCGACCCACCTCGTACAGAGATCCACGAGGGTTAGTATGAACCGGTTTCCTTTGTTCGACACCTGATTCAGGGGTCCAACAATATCCACCGCTACACTTTCAAACGGTCTAGAGGCCAATGTTGAAGGTTGGACCTCAGCTGTTACACGCTTTCTCTTTCTCACTAAATGTTGGCAAATGGTACATGACCGACAAAATGATTTTATATCGTTACAAATCTTAGGCCAATAGAAATGTGCCAAATTTCTGGCTCTAGTTTTGTCATAAGCCAAATGTCCAGCAAACGGTGACTCGTGTGCAATGTTTAACACGTTTTGTCGATGTTTCAAAGGTAGCACCGTCTGCTGAATTTCATGGTTTTTGGTGGTATAATATCTCATGAGAATTCCATTGTGGAGCTTAAGATACCAGGAGGCATTTTTGGTTAATTTTGCTTTCTCACCTAATAATCTAAAATAAGGTGCAATGGTTGGATCGGCGCGTTGTGCCTCGATAAACTCTTGTCGAGTGGTATTGTCAATAGTACCGCTAGGTGTTAATAATTGTAACATCTCATCTTGTAGGTCAGTTTGATGTGTTTGGGTCTCTGACCTAGTTACTGCATTAGCCGTGTTGGTGTGTTTCCAGGCTAATATTTCGTCATCAGTGCAGTGTCTTAACCGGGGTAGGCACCCTAAAATGAGGTTAGCACAGGGGCCTTGTAAACTAGCTCACGTAAATGTGCCGGAAAGGAACGGAGTGTTTATACGGACTTTTGCTAGCGGGTATTTCTCAATACTGCCAGAAAAAGTGCGGCATTTAACAAAATCGCCCGTATAATCCTCTGGGTTAATGAGTTCTCTCCTTACCCCGATTAAAGTACTCCCGCTATCAAGTAAACATTGGCATGGATATTCATTGACCAGTGCATCGTGGAACTTTAAATTGCCTCTGGAGGCTAAAGCTGAATTTGCATCTTCATTAGAACATGGTACAATGTGACCACATTTGAGTTTACCGTCCGTATGGAACTGGTGACAAGTGTCACATTTATCAAAGTCTAAAATATCAGTAACAACAGCAACACTTTCACACTCATATAATGGTAATACATTTTCGTTCTCGCCCTCAACTTCACTATCACTATCAGAGGATGTATCAATCAGCACAGCGTTGCTGGCCTTCATTCTCTGCCTGCCCAAACATTTGGAAGAATAATGTCCATAAGACGAACAAAAAATAAACATTTAACTGCACGTTTATATGAATTCCCTTTGTTATCCTGCTTTTTAATCATCCTTTCAAGACGTGCAGAATATGAGGGATTCTTATCACACATTGAAAATTGTTGGTGATATAAATTGCAGTATCCACACTGAGGTGGCCTTTGGTATGGTTTATCTTTCTTCTCATAAGATTTCTGGTTGAAAGATCTGTTAGGTTGGTGTTTTACAAACGCTGTAATTTCAGAATCATGTATAGATGACTTAAATACATCTCGGTTGGAAGAGAAGTACGCCGAACCACGTTTCTCCAACTGTTCTAGAGATTCAATGTCTGCTTGTTGAAGGAACTTAGCAAAAAAAGTTGGCACTGTGGATATCACTTTATCTATAACCATTAAGTCTTGTAACTTGTCAAAACTCTTTCCTACTTTCGCCGCCTTAAGCCATTTACTGAATATACTCTGAACGTTAGATACATAATCTAGGAACGTTTCGTTCGGTTTAGGTCTAATTTGTGAGTACTGGATCTGATATCCAGGAGCATCGAGTAGAAAATGCTGCATGATTCTGTCATGAATATATTGGTAGTTGTTTCTTAATTCTGTTGGTATAGACTCAATAACTTTTAAGGGCTCCCCAGAGAGATTTCTCATATAAATCATGGCCCAATCTTCTAACGGTATTTTCTGAAATCTGAGCTGAAACTCTATATTCTCGGTCCAAGCTGAAATTGAATCTCCTTGACTATAGGGCTTGATAATCCCCTTATATTTAGAAAATTTGTTTTGTTCTTCCTGACTCTTCTGTTTAGTGGTAGCTATTTGAATGTTTGAGTCAACTTCCATTTCCTTCATCTTTAACTTTGTTTGTGCGTCTACCTCTATTTGCTTTTGCTTTGTGGCGTTATCTAACTCTATTTGTTTTTGCTTGGTGGCGTCATCTAATTCTAATTGCTTTTGTCTTATCTCTAATTCTTTATGTTTAGTTGTTTCCTCTAATTCTATTTGTCTTTGCTTTATTCCTAATTCTTTTCGCTTATTGGCGTCCTCTAATTCTAATTGCTTTTGCTTGGTGGCTTGATCTAATTCTAATTGCTTTTGCTTGGTGGCTTGATCTGATTCTATTTGTTTTTGCTTCGTTGATTCCTCTAACTCTTTCATCTCTTTCTGATGCTGTCTTTCGAGTGCTCGTGCATCTCTCTCTATTGCAGCTTTTTTTCTGTTTCTTCTTTGTACTTTTGTTCTGCCCATTTCTCTAATTTCTCTCCGCTATGGCCTAGCCCTTTGCCACCTTGGATACATTCGCTTAATGTTGCCATTGTATGGCTTTATGTTCTTACACAAATGGTATATAAGTAATTTCAATTAATAAATTTCACAAGTTCACAATCAATCACTGAAAAGTAAGATGCATTGTTAATTGTGATTATCAAAATAGTGAAAAAATACTCATCTAATCAGATGAAAATACAGCCCTTCGGGATGTTACACCACTGTCTTGAACACACATAATCGATAAGCTTGCTCGTACACGTGATGTCTCTGTTTTATAGAGCATCAACAATTAGGACATAATATATGTTGCAAAATACATTGTGGTGAACAATTTAAATGTTACAGTTCTTACGATCGGTAAATTACAAATGTGATGTGAATAATATGGATGATATAATGAAATGAATGGTATGATCGTATTAATGAATCGTCAAATGAACGTGAAATGAATCGTTGAATGAGCAGTCGATTGTCGTCTTGTCTTCACTTTCTACTGTCTCTGACTGAGCTGTGCTATATGACCTTAGCTTGACTTCTAATTTACTTCCCTTGTACAAAATAAATTTGACTTTGCACAAGTTCGTGGGTAAATTCAATGAATGTTGACATAATGAATGAAATACCACAAATATTCAAAAATAATGGTTAAACTAGTGATTTAGATACATATTTACCGTTTATAGAAATCACAGTTTAAATTTCCAAATTTACATCGATGGAATAACACATCGTATTTTAGTACACATTTTTACACTTTATGTGGGAAAATGGTCTTGAAAAGTGCTTGAAGGTGGTTCAAGCCCCACCTTCTGACACCAAATCGGATCCTGCCTGTCAACAACTCAACTTTGACAGGCATACAAGGATTCCTCTTTTGTACCTCGAAATGAGAACGTACAAAAGAATACAAGTATAATACAAGTTTATTAGCTAGTTGTACAGTAGCTCTGCGAGCGGATAACCACAGAGGTAATACACATCATGGTATATCGTAGTGATGTTATGTGAAAGGTGATATCGAATGAAATATCTATCAAAGCTAAGTCTAAGTCACAACTATTGCTATTGTCCTTTGTAAGCAACAAAGTATTCACAGCGACCACTTCGGTCTGTCTTCTACGCTGTCCAGTCCTGGTCTGACGATCTTCGTGGCGTGTCCAGCCACGATCAGTTGAGTCTGCGTGCAGCAGCTAGTTTGCGTGCTCGGAGTTTCCAGCACGCAGTTAGTAACTGGTCAACTGTTTAAAGTTACTGGTGTTTACTGGACACTTCTCGTGATGCGGGTTTCCCCACTCTATTGTGAGCAACTCCAGCTCACGTCTTACAGTGTCCCCTTTTTGGACACGAGTGTGTCCCGTCGGAGAACTATTTATATATCTCACTCGTGCTTTTGTCCCTTTTGTCCCTATTTCCTAGATAGCTATGTTTTCCTGATCCTGTCTAGGTCTCTTTCCATAGTTCTACCTATATCGTATCCATTAGGTTCCTTGCAGCTCTTTGACACTTATCCATTGATTACAGGAAACTTAATTCTGTAACTAAAATGGTCGCAGAGCCAATACCCAATTGTGACGACTTAATACTGAATATGGTAAAGTCCACAACTTTTGTCAAAAGTAGTCTTGACAAAAGGCTATTGGCAAATCCCAGTAAACGAAGACTCAATTCATATGACGGCCTTTTCTACTCTTTTAGGATTTTATGAGTGGCGATTTCTTCCTTTCGGATTAGTCAACTCCCCTGCCACTTTTGTTCGCCTAACAAGACTGTTACTGCACGGTATACCGAACATACAAAAGTATATTGATGACGTCGGTATTCATACTGACAACCTATCAAATCACTTGACAAACTCACAGACAGGTATTCAACCAAATCAGACAGATTAGACTAAAAATTAGACCAAGCGAAGCTGAAATTGCTTTTGATGAAATAGATTCTCTTGTTCATATCATTTCTAAAAGCCAGTTGAGTAAAATGCCTAACAGATGGGGCTGGTTATCAACCAAGATAAGACAGAATATATGGTAATTTCAAGAGAAGGAATGGCTAAAAACTCTGGCCACATACAAATAGATAATATGACCATTACATGAACGGAAACATACTAATAACTGGGTACTAATCTTCAACTGCTCCAATATCATAAGGGGAGAAATACACACTAGAATCAATTCTGGAAATAAGAAATACTATGCACTACAACATCTACTAAAATCAAATGCGCTATCTCATAACACCACAATCACAATATACAAAACACTGATCAGACCAGTTGTGCCGTATGGCTCTGAAACCTGGAGTACAACGAAAGGAGACGAAGCCTTGTTACAAACCTTTGAGAACAAAGTCTTTAGACGCATCTATGGACCCAGTAGGGATACACAAAGTGGAGAGTGGAAAAGATGAAATAACAAAGACATTTATGATCTGTTTAAGTCCCCGCTAATCACTGGTATCATGAAGGCTAATAGACTACAATGGTTGGGGCATATAGAAAGAATGGAAGATAATAGGGAAACAAAACTCGCTTACACTCAAGAAATAAATGACCGCAGACAACGAGGTAGACCAAGAAGACGGTGGAGAGATAATATATATATATATATATATATATATATATATATATATATATATATATATATATATATATATATATATATATATATATATATATACACAGACCTATACGCTCTTGGAATCAACGACTGGCAAGAGAAGGTCAACCAGAGAGACTAATGGAGACGGATTGTATCTGCAGCAAAGAACCTCAATGGCTCGGAACGCTGAAGACGACTAACAAGAAGAATTAAGTACTGACGACAGAATTGTCTCCAAAATTCTCAATCTTACAGTACCAACGATAAAAAAACAAGTCAGAAGTTTGTTAGGACTTCTGAATTATTATGCTAAATTTACTCCTAACCTTGCTAAATTGACAAATGTTTTTTTTTTTTTTTTTTTTTTCAAATTTGTTAAAATCACAACCAAACACAATTGTCAAAAGTGCCTGTTTGGAAAATGCACTCGATAAGATAAAGATGTGTTTTGGACCACACCCATCCTTAAGTTACCAGCTATACACTTCCATATATTCTCAGATCCGGTGCCAGTAGTACCTGAATGGCTGCAGTGCTACTCGAGCGCCACGGAGACACAGACCACCCAATTACATATATCAGCAGAAAACTGAGTCCAGCTGAACAAAGATATAGTATAGCAGAATTGGAATGTTTGGCGGTTTTCTACGCTGTAACAAAACTGAAGAAATACTTATTAGGTACACAATTCACCATTCAGTCAGACAATAACCCGCTTCTCGCCATACAGCAAGGAAAGCCCAAGAACAAAGGATTGCACGCTGGGCCTTGCTTCTTCAAGACTACTCCTACACAATTACACACATTAAAGGAGCTGACAACATTTTGGCCGATATACTTACTAGACTCCCAAAGTCAGAAGCCAAATAACCCGTCTTCATTTCAAGATATTTTAAATTAACGTGGCATTTTATACAGTTGCACGAACAGTTAGAACAGTAACTTAGACAGTGTGATTTATATTTATTAATCACTTAAACGCCGGCTTCGCGGCTTAGAGTTTATGAATTTTCTCCGTAATCTCGTATACTCTAGTGGGTAACGTGATGACGGTCAGAATCAGCAGTGGTTCGAATCCCATCGGTAACTTAAGGGGTATGTGAGCCGGCCGCTCAGAAAGCAATGGCAAACTACTGAGCGTTATCGTGCCAAGAAATCAACAAACAGCTAAATGATGATGGTGTTGACAGCGATGTCCTGTAAAGTATATGCAAAGAAAAAATCACTTAAACATTTAGAACAGTAGTTAAGATATTGTGATTTATTTTCAAAACATCTGAACAGTTATAACATCATATATAGAAACACCGGATACATGAGACAAAGACCATGTGAATTAGCTTGATTACTTGCGTCTACATACATAAACAGTGTGTTAATTGAACGATTAAGTGACCATTATGTTAATTCAATCTATTAAGTGAACATTGTGTTAATCATAAGACAGTGTAAATTCTAAAATACTTAACGAATTGGAAATCACAGTTACTTTAATTATTATTTCCGTTAAATAGTTGTGTTAAAAACATTTACTTTTGTGAGATGAACGAAAACAGTAAGAACATTTAATAGACATATGAGTTAAACCTTTATATTCAATTACGTTAACTTCTATGGTATTAATAATGAGCATTTGAAGATTGAATGGGAGAAGGAAAGAAGAATGGAAGACAGAGAATTTGTATTAAAATTGGGGAATGAGAGGACATGTGCAAACCACTTTGCACATTTGAGTTCTTGTAATGTATTCACGTCATTGTATAAACTATATATTTTTGTTTTGTTTTTGTCATTATGCTTTATTGCGACATTCGTACACTACACCAATGTATATGCATCTAAGAATCAATGTTCGGTGAACCATATCACGAATTAGGAATATCTGATTATTCGTGAACTTAGGAAACCAACATTATGACACTTAGAGAACATTACTACTTAAAATGGGAATATACACATACGTTTGAAGTTAGCAGGCACAGAACTACAATTAGATACTCATATACACCTACTAAACAGTTAAAAGTATACACCCACCATTTTACGGGAGAAGGGAAACAACCCGAAAACATTATATAGACAAGAGGAAATAAGTAAATCTAAGAGGGCACAACACTTGATTCTACAAAGAAACTATCACCTACAAGCGGAAGCTAAAGTATAAACCAATGTATAAACACTTATTCGACCAAATCGGCTGAACTAAAGTGCCACTTTGTGAAGACCTTGGGAAAGTATCTTTCCTTTGATGAGTCTCTAACGAGACCATTGATCGTGGTACGGATGTGTCGTGAAAGGTGTTGCAGTTAGAGGGATAACTCTTGTTAACATAAGTCAACGATAGCCTTGGTCCGAGTCAGTCTTCAGTAGCAGAGTGAGCCTGATTTTGAGACTCTAAAGGTCAACTGGTCGACATAGGACATTTACTAAATATGAGAAGGTTTCAGTTACAACAGAGATCATACCCTCTCAGGTTACAGTTGTCACCATAAATAACACAAACCATGACTAGTTAGCAACTCCCTATAGGTCTCTAATGAATTAGTACATACTAATTAAATAGACACAAGACAGTGTGCCACTTATAGTAAACAAATTTGTGACACAGGTGGGGGGCGAGAAGGGAAGCCTGTCAGAGCCCTAACGGGCCTAGTCAATCCCATAGGACAGATCCCTAGGACAGGACCAGGTGTCGTGTCCTCCTTTAAAGTGTCGTCCCTGGAGTGAGGAGAGTCAACACCCACATTATAATATTTTTTCCCTATCAATATCCTGGAGAATCCACCAGCTTCCGTCCAACACACTCCATCAGCCCATGGACACCTTTTCCTATCACTCTCTCACTGTCGTACTATGCCCCCTCTCATACTTCCCCAACGCAACATACTCAACAACTCTTGCTTCTAAAAATTAATAAAGATTAATTTATTAAAAGAAAAAGTGTAACGTATATGAGACGTGTATGCGAAGAAAATGTGTGTCGTGTATTCTAATGTAAATGTATAGGTCAGACCACAGAGTTCATGTTCAGAGTCCACTCATCATGGCAAGGATCACACGACATCACAAGACTCATCACAATGGACCTCACCGAAGTCGTGTCCTTCTCTCCAGACATGTCCTCCTCCAGGAGCTCTGATGACCATGAGATCTGAATCCCATGTAAATATAATCCGTGAAAAATACTATTATTGTTCCTAACACAATGGTTCCTAATAGTTTTAGAGAAACCACGATCTCATAATTCCGCACAGTGAAAAATAATGGAACGCTGTCTCATGAACATGACGGTTTCTTCTAGCGAAATGTTCTATATTTTCACTCTTAAACAGTCATAGTCTAGACTAAAATGGCTTGCTTTATTTACTAGATATTGTCTGACAGTTCTGATTTCCTTGATACGTGGAACAACTACACTTCAATGTTTGGTTTCATCTAATGTGACCATCAGTTCCTACTGATCTAGTTCCACGTGGGCTGAACATCCATCACTTCAGGTGTGTTAACGATTGGTATGCACTCATGTAGGATACTTATACCATTCAGCTCCACCGAGCCATGGGTATCAGCTTCTTCTAGCACCGACCCATTTAGAAGGTGGCTGGCCAATCTTTCTGCATCATAATTTATCCGGGATCGGATTTTTCATTGGTTCCGGGTTCTTCATTCCACCCAGAGGGAACCTGTAAAATAGATCATACAACTGGTGATAGCCTCCCCGTCACTGATCTCTATTAGATGATCGTGGCCATCGGCCCTTCGCTCAGTAAAATACAAGTGAACCTAACTCTGTCAGGGACAGATGAACTGTACACAGATGGTTATCATCAGGCCAAGACAAGAAAAAAAAAAAAAATCAACAAACAGAAGTGCGGAACCACCCCACCAGGGAGCACCTACTGGAATATCCCAATTATCCCTCATTACTCAATTCTCAACTAGTAAAGCTTATCAACACTTCACTAATCTATTTTCAACTAACAGAGCCAAGTATCACACTCTAGTTTTAACAAGACTACTGTCTATATTAATTAGAACTAATTATAATAGGTTCTACCTTATACAAACCATCCTCATTCCGGGATGGCTGCTACACTTTGCCATAACGACACATGCTAGTTAATATTAAATTAAGCTAACACTGTAGAGCTCTCCCACAAACACGTCCATCATAATCCACGGTTTTGGTCAACACTGTTTCTCCCAATCATGGTTTATGGCAAAACCTAAAATTGGTCACGTGACGGTATTCATTATGTCCACACAGGTGTTATTTGGGCATATCATCCATTGTCAAGAATCTATCCTCCCTGGCTTAGTCACTGTCAGAGTTGTCATCACTTGTTTTGACATCCCCAACAAGCTAGCGAGTTACTGTATGATCCCAACAACAGTTGTCAATAGCAATCTGCCAATCTGCGTGATGTCCGGAAACTCTATATGTCAGATGGACTGTTTTCTTCCGAGCTGAGTACTTCCGCTCTCAATCCAACCTGTTTATGAACTGTCAAAGCGATTGTATGATTCAGCTCACTCACTTCCCCTACACATCTGCAGCTGTTAACTTCTGCCCGACCTGTGATGGCTGACATCCGATTGCAACCAGGATCCGACGGGTTCCATCTGTATTCAAATGTTGACAAACTGTCAAAGCGATGCAGGGACCCGTCTCACTCACCACCGAGTGTTCCCAATCCGTCGACCAGATGTAAACACGTGCAGTTACATTTCCTGAATTTGTTGAAACAACGTTTGGCCTCGAACATGTCGCTAATTCAGATCGCCTTTTATTCTCATCACTGGTTAAATCATGTTGGTCTATTGACATAGGCCCCCTCTTAAGAGAGTAGTCCATCTCACTCTTCTCCACCGTGAGTTTAATCCAGATGATTCATTCTTCTTCTTCAGGAGCTGGGTGTCTTGATAAGAAATCCGCTCCAACATTTTCCTTCCCAGGAATGTACTCCACTGTGAAATTATAAGGTTGAAGTAACAACGACCACCGCATCAAACGGGCGTTGAGCTTCTGAGAAGTAGCCAGGAACATCAGGGGCTGATGATCCGACTGGACTCGAAACTTAACTCCATACAAATATGGCTGGAATTTTTGCACTGCCCATACGAGGGACAAGCACTCTCTCTCTCGACGGTTGAATAATTCCTCTCCGCCTGTAGAAGTTTCTTACTTGCGTATGCTACAGGTTTCAAAACCGAAGCATCGTCTTTTCCTTCCTGTAACAGAGCTGCCCCAATCCCAATCGCACTCGCATCCGTTCTCAACACAAATTGTTTGGAAAGGTCAGGGAGCTGTAATACAGGTTTGCTGACCAAGGCCTCCTTTAACTGACTATAGGCATTCTCACATTCTGGTGTCCAAATGATTTGGTCCGGGAATCCCTTTTTCAAGGTTTCCGTCAATGGAGCTCCCAGTTCAGTGAAATGTGGGATAAATTTGTGGTAGAACCCACACAACGAGAGAAAAGATCGCACATCCTTCTTCGTTTTTGGCCTTGGTGCATTTCTGATTTTCTCCAGGTTCTTCTCTTCTGGGACAATGTGTCCTGGAGTGATGGTGTGACCTAGAAATTCCAGAGTCTGGTAACCAATCATGCACTTGGTTGGACGAGCAGTAAGCCCTGCTTCCTTGAGTCTATTAAACACTCTCTCCAAGGATTGTAAGTGGTCATCCAAGCTGTCACTGGAAATCAGAATATCATCCATGAATGAGATGATAGCCGGATCCTGTAAAGGATCTAGTAAAGTCCTCATCATGCGTGTAAACACACTAGGTGCATTGCTGAGTCCAAAGGGCATGACCTTGAATTCGTAGTGTCCACTGGGTGTACTGAAAGCCAACAGTGGTCGAATCTCCGGTTTGACTGGTATCTGATAGTAACCCCGACTCAGATCCACCTTTGAAAAGTACCGAGCCTTATGGAGCCTAGCGAATAACTGAGTTGGATTCGGCAAAGGTTCCACCTGAAATTGTGTATGACTGTTCAGAAGTCGGTAGTCTATACACAACCGGTGTTCTCCACTTGGTTTCCGTAACAAAACTACCCCTGCATTGTATGGGGATGTGGATGGTGCAATCACGTCATCCTCCAGCAGTTTCTCTATTTCCTCCTCCAGGGCCTTTTCTTTAGAGAATGGCACTGGGTAAACCTTTTGACGAACAGGTTCCTGCGTGGTCAAAGTCATCTCGAACTCCACCAACCTCGTTCGTCCTGGTTTATCAGTCAGTATCTCCTTATGAGACTTGAGAACCTGGGTTATCCTTTCCCTCTCCTGGGAGGTCAGATCAGGGTTCACTTGCACATCCCTATAGGTTTCCTGGTGTACCAAGGGGTATTCCCTGCCCTCGCTGGTTCCCACTTCAGTCTCCACTGCAACTGCCATTGCCATGAGATGAGCTGCCTTGTCTCCGGGTCTCTCTTCGTATTTCCGCAAGTGATTGATATGGAAAATCTTCGATTTTCCCCAGATCCGGATCTGATAGTTGGTTCTGGATATCACCCTTTCCACGGGAAATGGTCCTTGCCAACCTATCTCCAGTTTGTTGTTTCCCGTTGGGAGTAGCAACAAAACTGTATCTCCCACCTCTAGAGATCTTTATTTAGACCTACGGTTGTAGTAAGCCGCATGTCTTTTCCTGGCCTTTTTCAAGTTTTGATTTGCCAGAGTCCATCATTTGTGGAGTTTTTCGTTCAGTTCCTCCACGTATTTATAGGATGAGATCACTTCTTCTGACGTCCCCTCTTCAGTCCAACTCCTCAACATGGCTTCCAACGGTCCTTTGATTGGACGACCAAACAGCAACGTAGCGGGTGGTCCCCTGTTGAGCCATGAGGAACTTCACGATAGGCAAAAAGGGCCGCTGGGATATATTCATCCCACATATCAGGTTTTTCCTGCGCTAGTTTCCTGAGCATTGTCATCAACGTGCCGTTGAAACGCTCTACTTGTCCATTGGCTTGAGGGTGGTAAGGGCTGGTATGTATGCGGTTAGAATGGAACACCCTAAATACCTCCTCCATGAGTTTTCCACAAAACTGAGACCCATTGTCCGTCAGAATTTGATCCAGAAAGCCTAATCTGGTAAAGGCCTCCATCAGTGCGTCCGCCACTCTTTTTGAGTCTATCGTGGTTAACGGTATGGCCTCACCCCACATTGTACAGCAATCCACCATTGTGAGTATATACATGTTCCTCTTCCTAGTCCTGGGAAGTGGACCCACGATATCGATGGCTACCCTCTCGAAAGGAGAGTTCATGATGGGCATCTCACCCAACACCAGCGGTGCTGTCCAGTGTTTCGGTGCCAAACTCTGGCACTCAGGGCATTACTTCACATACCGACGCACATCATCTGTCATTCCCGGCCAATAGTAATGGCAGGAAATCCGCTGCATGGTGGCGGCAATACCCATATGTCTACTAAAGGAGATGGTATGCCCCATATGAAGAATCTGGGACCGGTGAGCTTTCGGGACGACCAACTGACCGTATAGGTTGTCTCCCCTTCCTGCTCTCCTGTAGAGTATCCTATTCTTCATGTAGTACTGCCCTCGTCCTGGTGGATCAGCACTTTTCTGCAGCTTTTTGTAGCAAGGACGTAAAGTATCATCCTCACTCTGGGCAGTTCGTAGCTCCCCCGGCAATGGGTTAGTCACAATTGCTTCTGCCTCTTCCGTTCTCGTCTGAGAGCGAGTCTGCATTGCTTCCATATGGATTGGCTCCCTGGGCATTCCCAGAAAGACATACCGGAAACCTAGGATTACTGGAAAAATGGGATCGGTCAATACAGCGGCCTTGATGGTGCCGGTGACGTACCTTGGCCGAATCTCCACATTAGCAATGGGCAACTTCATGGCCACAACACTCTTCTGTGCAGGCTGTATCTCCATGGTCTCACCTGTGAATTGTTCTGGATGTACCAGATCCGCAGAAATCACCGCCTCCCCGTCCAGTCCTGTTTCATATAAACACTCCACTTGACGACCGTTAACCTCTACCAATTCCACTACAGGTGGTTTTTCCTGGTCTGGAGTCTCTTCCTCGGCCTCGACCTGTTCGGTGGGCTCCACCTTAGGTTTCCCGGGGCACACGACGAATTAGAAGTCTCCTGACTTTCCCCTGCAGTCAATAGCATTGTGCGTATTCGACTTGCATTGGTTGCACCATTTCCCTGTCCTAGATTTTCTAGTGCCGGACTTGAGTGAGCTCTCCTAGTGGCGAGCTTCCTTGTTGACCTTGGCATTTTCCTTGACAACCTCCTTGGAAGTCACTTGACATGCTGCGAAGTGAGGGTTCTTTGCCTTCGATTTGCAATCCCTCGTATTGTGAGAGGGTGACTTACAAATTGAACACCACTTCTCCGACCACGGTCGTTTTGGTGTAGAGCTTGAAGTGCTCTTGCTTCCCTCCTTCTTCTTCTCTGAACTATCCTCTGATTTTTGCACATTAGGTTCCCCCTTTTTGGTTCCTGAGCTTTTGGCTTTCTTCTTGTCATGTTTCTCTGGACGTTTGGAGTTGGTGGAAAGGTTTTCCCCTGCCTCCCCATGTACTTCGTCGAACCGTTCTGCTAATTTTGTCACGAGGTCAATACGTTCCGTTCCTTGTTCTCCCAGGAACGTCCTGAGAGGTTTAAACATTTGCTTCTTCAACTGGTCGACCACCATGAGCTCTTCCAGACTCTCATAGTCATGTGCGAACCCAGCAAAATCCATCCACTTATGGAGAAACGATTTTAGACGCAAACTGTAGGCGGCAAACAACTCCCCCGGTTCTAGTTTCGCTGCTCGAAATTTTTTCCGGTAGGTATGTGACGTAACCTCGAATCGTTTCAGCAGAGCCGTCTTTAAATCGTCATAATTGTTCTCATGTCCTGGTGGCAGGCGAGAATAAACCTCGTAGCCGGTCCCGCGTAATCCCTGGGATAGCTTGAGATTCCATTTGTTACGCTCCAGACCCATAGCAACAGACATTGCCTCGAAGCGTTGGAGGTACTGTCAATCTTCTCTTTGTCCTCCTCGTAGACCGCTAAAGGAAACTTCATAGCATGGTACCCATGTCCACCTACTGATGTTGAGCCTGGGATGGAGGAACCTCCAACTGCTCCCTCAGTTTCTCCATTAGATTGCCTCTTGAGCTCGAGTTCTCGCATCCGGTACTCGTGCTCCCTTTTCTGTGCTTCCTGTTAGCTTCTAATTTCCTAGCTGCTTGCTCAGCTTCAAATCTCTTAGCTGCTTGCTCAGCTTCAATTTCTTAGCTGCTTGCTCAGCTTCAAATTTCTTAGCTGCTTGCTCAGCTTCCCATTTCCTAGCTTCTTGTTCCAACTCCATCCTTCTCAATTCCAACTCGGCCTTCTGATCTTCCCTTTCTGCTTGACGATACTATCTCTCCACTTCCTGTATGTAATCCGTTAGAGCAGAACCCAACAATCTCATGTCTTCCCCCTTTCCCCTTAATTCAGCTGTGCTTAGTTTAGAGGTGGCCATTTCACAGAGAGGGAAGCTAGCAGGTCGAGTACAATATAACTGCAAATTACTATACAGATATATTAACAAGTACTATACATCTAGATATTACCACACACAGCACATTCACTCAGTGACAAGAGTAGAATCAGGACCACAGACCTATGCAGACGTGTGAAGTGTGAACAGGTAAGATATTAGTCCTAACCCCTATCCACATTCACTCTAGCTGGATTCTCCAATATGATATCTCCGTTTTATAACTAAGGATCCCGTGTCAAAAGACCCCGTTGTCAGAGGATCCCACTGTCCAAGGATCACTTTTACGAGAGATCCCGCTGTCCAAAGATCACTTTTACGAGAGATCTCGCTGTCCAAAGATCACTTTTACGAGAGATCCCGCTGTCCAAAGATCCCGGACGAGCCCCCAATAATGTTGTGTCCTCCTTTAAAGTGTCGTCCCTGGAGTGAGGAGAGTCAACACCCACATTATAATATTTTTTCCCTATCAATATCCTGGAGAATCCACCAACTTCCGTCCAACACACTCCATCAGCCCTTGGACACCTTTTCCTATCACTCTCTCACTGTCGTACTATGCCCCCTCTCATACTTCCCCAACGCAACATACTCAACAACTCTTGCTTCTAAAAATTAATAAAGATTAATTTATTAAAAGAAAAAGTGTAACGTATATGAGACGTGTATGCGAAGAAAATGTATGTCGTGTATTCTAATGTAAATGTATAGGTCAGACCACAGAGTTCATGTTCATAGTCCACTCATCATGGCAAGGATCACACGACATCACAAGACTCATCACAAGGGACCTCACCGAAGTCGTGTCCTTCTCTCCAGACATGTCCTCCTCCAGGAGCTCTGATGACCATGAGATCTGAATCCCATGTAAATATAATCCGTGAAAAAATACTATTATTGTTCCTAACACAATGGTTCCTAATAGTTTTAGAGAAACCACGATCTCATAATTCCGCACAGTGAAAAATAATGGAACGATGTCTCATGAACATGACGGTTTCTTCTAGCGAAATGTTCTATATTTTTACTCTTAAACAGTCATAGTCTAGACTAAAATGGATTGCTTTATTTACTAGATATTGTTTGACAGTTCTGATTTCCTTGATACGTGGAACAACTACACTTCAATGTTTGGTTTCATCTAATGTTACCATCAGTTCCTACTGATCTAGTTCCACGTGGGCTGACCATCCATTACTTCAGGTGTGTTAAAGGCTGGTATGCACTCATGTAGGATACTTATACCATTCAGCTCCACCGAGCCATAGGTATCAGCTTCTTCTAGCACCGACCCATTTAGAAGGTGGCTGGCCAATCTTTCTGCATCATAATTTATCCGGGATCGAATTTTTCATTGGTTCCGGGTTCTTCATTCCACCCAGAGGGAACCTGTAAAATAAATCATACAACTGGTGATAGCCTCCCCGTCACTGATCTCTATTAGATGATCGTGGCCATCGGCCTCGCTCAGAAAATACAGTGAACCTAAACTGTCAGGGACAGATGAACTGAACACAGAGGTTTACATCAGGCCAAGACAAGAAGAAAAAAAAAAACAACCAACAGCGTGTGGAACCCCCCCCCCCCCCCCCCCCCACCAGGGAGCACCCACTGGAATATCCCAATTATCCCTCATTACTCAATTCTCAACTAGTAAAGCTTATCAACACTTCACTAATCTATTTTCAACTAACAGAGCCAAGTATCACACTCTAGTTTTAACAAGACTACTGTCTATATTAATTAGAACTAATTATAATAGGTTCTACCTTAT
This sequence comes from Cepaea nemoralis, assembly GCA_014155875.1. Lineage (NCBI taxonomy): Eukaryota > Metazoa > Mollusca > Gastropoda > Stylommatophora > Helicidae > Cepaea > Cepaea nemoralis. The sequence continues at coordinate 609,518 of JACEFZ010002374.1, forward strand.
GCAAACTATCCTCATTCCGGGATGGCTGCTACACTTTGCCATAACGACACATGCTAGTTAATATTAAATTAATCTAACACTGTAGAGCTCTCCCACAAACACGTCCATCATAATCCACGGTTTTGGTCAACACTGTTTCTCCCAATCATGGTTTATGGCAAAACTTAAAATTGGTCACGTGACGGTATTCATTATGTCCACACAGGTGTTATTTGGGCATATCATCCATTGTCAAGAATCTATCCTCCCTGGCTTAGTCACTGTCAGAGTTGTCATCACTTGTTTTGACATCCCCAACAAGCTAGCGAGTTACTGTATGATCCCAACAACAGTTGTCAATAGCAATCTGCCAATCTGCGTGATGTCCGGAAACTCTATATGTCAGATGGACTGTTTTCTTCCGAGCTGAGTACTTCCGCTCTCAATCCAACCTGTTTATGAACTGTCAAAGCGATGTATGATTCAGCTCACTCACTTCCCCTACACATCTGCAGCTGTTAACTTTGCCCGACCTGTGATGGCTGACATCCGATTGCAACCAGGATCCGACGGGTTCCATCTGTATTCGAATGTTGACAAACTGTCAAAGCGATGCAGGGACCCGTCTCACTCACCACCGAGTGTTCCCAATCCGTCGACCAGATGTAAATACTTGCAGTTACATTTCCTGGATTTGTTGAAACAACCTTTGGCCTCGAACATGTCGCTAATTCAGATCGCCTTTTATTCTCATCACTGGTTAAATCATGTTGGTCTATTATGTGACACCAGAATAGCACGGGATAGGACAGTACGACCAGGGACAGAGAGACAGCATGTATTAATTATAAGACAGTATCAACGGATGGACTAATCCCTAGGTGAAGGACAGGACAAGGTAATCCCAAGACGCATTACCAGCCACGGACGACGACAGACCAAGTGAGGTAACACGTGGCGACACCCCACGTGATAGATGACCCAGGCCGAAGGCTTAGGTAGACGGGACGAAGCTTTTGACTTGAACGGTTGTGTCTGGATGTTTGTGGAAAGAGTGGACAGTGAACGATAATGAGTGCTAGCTTAAGCTGTGATCATCTGCGATAAGTTGTGTGTGTGTGCTATCTGCAAGAACGATTATATTATTGTATTATTCTAAGAGCCTGAAAGAATTGTCATTTATTACCATTACCAGTGTGAGATATATTATACACTATATGAAATTGTGATATACTGTTGCAATTAAATATATTATTATGTTGATTGACACTAAGTCAATGCATTCACATAGATGTGACATGCCAGGGTTCAGATAAATAAGTAAGTCTGAGACTCTGACATACAAAGAGTAAGCAATCAACATGTGGTGTGTCTGGCACAGATGTAGTGCCATGAAAATAAAAATGACGCAGCTTATTAAAAATAATTGTGATAACCACGAAAGAACATAATATCTAGTTAGACATCAGTCTACCTAATTGTCGCGCTTGTATAAAGTTCTGATAAAGTCTAGAAAGACTTCCTTAGGCACTGCACAGTCTAAAGAGTAAACTAAATTAGAAATGTCCTGGTAGCTGCTCTCTTCATACTGATTGAAGATATCTTCAAGTTTCAGATCTCTGTAGATAGCTTTAACTTTCTCCACTGCCTCTTTTTCACACCTTCCATAATTCCGCTGAGGACAGAAATATCAAGAAAACATGTATAAATATTTTCTGAATAAGAACCAAGTGATACTATATAGCTCTGATCTAATTATACACATGAAAACAATTGTGTTTCGTATTTCTTACCGTGGGGATAATATAAGTTCCACATTGGAACAATACCGATGATTATGTGTTCTAATTATTTCAACATAAGCATTATTCATTTATTTACTTCAGATTATATATAACTCTGCAATATACAACCGACGAGATACATTGAATTATACCAGGCAATAAAGCGAGCAAAGTTTCTCAGAATAACAGTTATGCAGCTGACTACCCTCATTATGTAGACATGGGTCAAAAAGCTAGGCTACAGAAAATGGAAGTGTTGGAGCTTGTCCAAAATTAAATCATCATCATCATCATCATCATCTTCCACTTCTGCCGTCAAGCGTCGTGGGGAGGAATAATTTGCGTTCCAGCGCCCGGTGGACGGCACTGGATATTAATTAAATTAAATTAAATTAAATAATGAGCTGAAAAAGAATGTTTGACTGGCTACAGGAAATTTTTAATGAACGTCACAACAGAGGCACAGTCCACACAGTCGACTTGACGCGCTATCGAGAGCAAATCGCCTAATCGAATAGTGCAGAGGATGCCTCGCGTTAAAAGTGCCGCCAGAGACATGCTCTTTATGCAGCCGGGAAAAAGAAGGCAGAGGAGAGGAAGGCCGCTGTGACTGCTGAGCCCAATTCTACAAACAGCAGTCCTGCACCTACACCAGCTGAAACCATTCCCGTGGCGAAAGAAATCACAGTAGAACACAGCAGCAGCCGGGAAGTCCTAACCAGCACCAAGACGATGCAGCCCAATATACCAGATACCTCCACACAGAAGGAAACAACAAGTACTACTGTAGACTTCACCGGCAAAATTCTACTCAAGCAAACAAGCGTGGGAGAAGCTAAACTGTCTTCGCTTCCAACAGACAAGATAATCAGTCTGTTGGAAAACGAGCTGAGAAGAAATAGCATCGAGCAGCTGCGCAAGACACCAGATGGTGTAGTGGTCTCAATCAACAAACATCCAAGGACCACAGCCCTGCTACAGAAGCTCGCACAAGAGAAGAAAGGCGTCATACAGCTTCACCACGGCATAGTATTGGAAGCCGCCCAGCACCGCACAATCAAAATATGGGTCATCAAACGAGTCAACACCCATCTCAACAACGACCAGATCAGGGAGATTATGACCCGAGAGAACCGCAAAATCAAGATCACCAGCGCTGAATGGATCATCGGAAAAAACAACATCCTCTCTAAAGTTGTCGTCGTAACATTAGAGGACTGAATGATCCTCCAATACATTATATGGGACAAGAAAGCCCAAAGACCAGAGCACTACATACCGAGAGTGCTGCAGTGCTCTAAGTGACATAAATTTTGGCACACCCGTGCCACCTGTAAATGTGATGCGGAGTTATGCAGGTACTGCTCTGGTTCCCATCAACATAGTCAGTGCCAGCATGCGAAGAACGACTCGGACTTCAGGAGGCCTAACACCAACAGAAAGTGCGCTAACTGCCTCGGCAACCATGGTGCCAGGTACCTCGGCTGCCCCTGCCACCAGGACAGCAAGGAAGCCATGAAAATCGCCACAAAGTCTAACCTACCATATAATGAATCTAGGAGGCAGTACGAGACGATCAACCGACTTACCAAAAGTGACAAAGAACGATTGGAAGGCCAACTGAAGGACCTCAGAACACAGTTCAAAAACATGGAGGAAGACAAAGACAAGAGGCCAGAAACCCAGATAACGGCCGTTCAGTGCATCCTGGACAACCTGAAGCAAGTCCAGCAGAAGATATAGCAGGATGCCGCTCAAATGTCTGCTATAAAAGCTGAAATTTACGAAACATTATCAAAAATCCAAGAAGAAAGAGAAAAGACAGCAGAAACGCTAAAACAGATTCAAGAAGAAAGACACCAACTAGAACTACTCAATGCCAAGACCGAAACACCTAAACCAGAAAACACAAAGACTCAGACAGAAGAAGAATCATCAGAAAGTAAAATAGAACTGGATAAAAATGGATACCCAGACCAAAAATTGTTCGAAAGACGGTATCGAAAAGGTCTAGTCGGACCCGGCAACGACACACGGAATCAATCAAGACTGAGAAGATTCAAAGACAACCCAAGAGGGGGAAGGAGGTGGAACACCAGGAGAGACGACAACTGGTAAAACTCCCTGAAAGAAACAGCGCCATATGACGGGGTGGGTACACAATTACTCCAGGCCTCAACAAGTGCGCGGCTCTGCCCAGACATGAAATACCTTATCAAGAAAGTAACGAACAAAATCAACCAACCAGAAGATAGGAAGCTGAAAACAAGAAACCCGATCTACGAACGAATCAAAACAAGCCGCACAATAAAGAACCCAAATACAACCAAACCGATATTGTGGAAGGTTGAACGGGGCCATTCGTTTCAAGAGAGAAGCAGAAGAAGAGGGACAGAAGCAATCACTATCAAGAAAAACTGAGTATACTGGAGAGAAAGTCATGAATTTGTCTCGTAATTAGAGGTCACAATCTGAAGGAGCAGCACCAGTAATAAAATGACCTGACAGAAGCTTTATAACAACAACAATCAGACACTGAAAGCAATACAATTACATTTGATTCCTGTCCTTTTTATTAAGAATGGAAATGAGAAAGCAAACATATTTCCTAAAGTAGTAGTACACAGCCGGTCTCCCTGGCAAAGAGGTTAAGGGCGCTGTTAGAATCCCGTATACCCACTTTCGAAACATAATTGCTCGAGATTTGGCAGCAGATCGTGTGGCACTGGTCTCTTACGGATAGTTATGTCAGCCGGTCGTTCTGAAAGCAATGGCAAACTACTGAACGCAAAATCTTGCCAAGACATCAATAGCCTGAAAAATGATGGTGTTGACTGCAATGTCCTGTAAAAAGTCTATGCAAAAAAAAAATGTAGTAAAGAAGTTTCAACCTGTAAACATAGTAACATATGAAGCGATATTATCAATAGTAAACAATAATTTCAGACTGCAGAACCATACAACTTGTTACCAAGATGACACGCAGTGATGTGTCAGACCTGAGTACAATACTGACCAAGGCCTCGCTTCACCTCCCGGTGAGACGTCCTGGAAATATTAGTCTGACTTACTAAGGGATCGTAGATTGATTAGAGAAATTAGACGTAGACAGTCACAATTTTTGGACATGTTATGAGAAGAAATGGACTGGAGAACTTAGTGACAGCTGGCAAGATCGAAGGGAACAGACCAAGAGGAAGACCGAGAGGAAAATACCTGGATGGCTTGGCCACATGGCATGGACGAGACAGGAACACTGAGCTGATCCACGACTCTGGTGATCGAGTGAAATGGCGAATCATGACCGCCCACGCTTTCCGGCATGGCACATGATTGATTGATTGATTACTAAGGGAGGATCCAGCACTGTCTCATCTGTGTCAATAAAACCTAGTGAAGACTACGCGCGTTGCACACGGTGAGACTGCAAGGGGGTGAAATGTGCATGCAAATATCTTCCCTTTCCCGTCTACAAATTCTGAGTCTTCCTGTAAACAATAGTTTTATTAGCCAGTGGAATATAGGGCCAGATCTCCACTGTGTGACATCATCTCCTGTGAGATATCCTATAAACATTGCAAGCTGCCAGGTGTGAAAAGTGTAAAGGGTACATCAAATGTGCATGCATATTTTCTTCTGTTATCTTCAAATTCCTTTCCATTATTCAAATCTATTTTAAATTCTTATAATAACCAATTTATATTCGTTAAATATTTTTCCAAATTAAATTATACCTTTTATCAATTTTCTGAGTTTACGTCTAGTGTTTATTTGACCCTGTGGGTTGTAACACAAGCTTGCAACACGTGTAATTAAGTAGTTTGCTCAACATCTATCACAACCAGCCGCTATATATGTTCTTCGCTGCTTGTTACACTGAAATATAGCCAGTTCATTGACCACTTGCAACTTAGTGATTATAAACTTTCTTCTTTGAATATTTTCTATGTTATAATGTAATAATAAAACAATGAAGATGGAACACCAACATGAACAGTTAAATTTTACCCTAAGTTCTTCCTTCTGTTCGTCTGAAGCAATCTCCAGTGCTTTCACAATTAGCCAGCTACACTTGTTCTCTTCAATATCATTACCGATTTTTCTTGTGACCTCTGGATCGCCATAACAGTCAAGGTAATCATTCTGAGGATTAGACAACATTTTATCATACGACCCTGTAGAAAGGTTCATCTCAAATTAGTGACAATGCTGGTGATATATTTCATATGCTGGTGATATAATTCATATGTTGTCACTAGCCACAGGTGATACCAGACCATCACCATGCTAAGGATGACAAAACGAAGAAGTTTAAACTACAAATGTCAGTACATTAGCTGGCTTAGGAAAGTTAGATAAAGAAACAACTTAAATGAACATTGATATCTTAGTCATGCGTGAGATGAGATGAGTGGGATATGTTAAAGAAATAATGGACATACTAACAAAATACATTCAGAAGGTAAACACTACAAAAGTAGTAAGACTACAGCTAAATGAGGAAATAGTAAATCAATTAATCATCACTGGAGTATTTCACATATAGCTAGTATGATCAAAATCAAAGGCAAAGCAATATATCTATATATATATATATATATATATATATATATATATATATATATATATATATATATATATATATATATATTAAACACGCATATGCATTAACAACGAATAGTAGTATTAAGAAGAAATATCAATATTTTATGATGACGTAGAAATGGCAATCTCTCAAACTAAATTACAAGAGCATTTGAGCATAGCCTACGATGGGTAGCGTTGTGATGTTCTGTTGTGATAATTTGGAGTGTCCAGTGTGTGCCGCGTGGTTACACACCCGCTTCACACGCGTGATCCGGGACTGTTTCCGGATCCGGTCAGGGATATGCACTACTGACGAGCTCAAACGAGGGAGAAACTCGAGTATAGTGCTTCCATATTGACGTGGATAGGCCTTAGGTTCATACCAGAATGCGATCGGCGTTGCCAGTAGTGGGTTGTGCTCAATATTTAAATTACAAGAAATAAAAATAATACTTGGATATCCCAACGCAAAAGTAGAAAAGTAAAGAAAGCAGTGAAGGACTAGGGTTTAGGAATAAGAAATGAAAGGGGAGACAAACTAATAGAATGGGCAAAGATACTCACTCACTGGCACTTTGTCGTCTTGACAGATGACAGTCTTGTGCTTCTAACAGGGCAAAACAACTATAACTCATGGCGGTATCGAATAGTATATCTCTCCATAATATAAAGACTGGTCTGAATAGTTGAGACCATATGTTGTAAATACAGCATAATCCCTTTCTCGGACTGCCTAGTTTACTCCAAAAGAAAGGTAACACCAATACGTCTAGAACAAGACAAGCTGCAAAAGTGTCCGGATCAACAAAGCAATGGTCTGTTTGTCCGCCTTTCGGAGCTTCGATCCTAGATCACTTGCTAACTGAGGCTTAGGGTATGGTCTGCCCTGCCAATACATTTAACCTTTAGTTTACATTTCCTCGCACTTTGATATGGCCTTACCTACTATAAGGGGGGTACGGGGTGTCAGGCATTGGTAGCACCTTTGGTAAGGATGACTCTCATGTCCTTTTCAGGACCCATCCCGCACTGGTCCAAGCCTGACACCCAGCTCGTGCCTGTGGCTCCTAGTAGCTGTCAGCATGCGACAGCGGCCACCCCCCGGGCAACAGCTGTGAGAGGCTGGCTAAACGAGGCATGGGTAGCCGATTTGGTGTCAAGCCAAGCGGTAAACTAGGTATGCCTACCCAGCATGTGAAGACAGGATTCGGCAGACTGCGCGGAAGAAATCACTCCTGATTCAACGGGCAAGACGGCGGTTACCTGCAAAGCGTTGTGGAACGTAATGAGCACGGCAAGGTACGTAGAGCGCCCTGGTCATCCACTGCACCTGTATTCGTCTCCAGTCGTCTCGACTTGTCTTGCCACTGGACTCAGATGGACTCGGGCGAGAGAGTGAGGTCGACGAATTGCGCAACGCTTCCTCACTTTAATCCAAGTCATCGCGCAAGTCATTCTTCATCCAACGTCATATATCACAGGCTCCCTAAACGAATTTTTTTACAGCGACCTGCGTTGTGGTAAACGCTCCCAAGGCGGCCAGAGGAAACGCTTTAAAGACACTGAAAATCTCACTGAATGCTTTTGGAATTCATCATGACACCTGGGAGGATGCAGCCAGAGACCGGAATTCGTGGCGTGCATCATTACGCAAGGTTGCAGTCACTTGTGAGGCAACCAGGACTGCAAGAGCTGTGAAGAAAAGGCAGGACAGAAAAACCACTGCAGGAAATTCTCCTCCAGAAAAGTCAAGCATTCTTTGCCACATTGTCAAAGAACATTTCGAGCCAAAATAGGCCTTATCAGCCATCTTAGAACCCACGGCTCCATACTTTCAACCCCACTGGATGAAATGAATGGTCATCATCATTCTTGGTGGACAAACAACAACAACAGCACCTACTATAAGAATGCGATAAAGAAATACGAGGCGAAAAAAGTATTGAACGAGCAGTGCAACAAATTTGCACTATATTAATTATATCAAAAATATTTACGAACAAATCAATGAGATGGCATGAAGAAAACTACGAGTAAGGAGATGAAGTTTAAAATTAAAGACATGAACCGTATTATTGGGAAATAGTGATATAATAAAGTGGTCAAATGAATACATAAGAGCATTATGAGATGATGAAACAGCAGAAGTAATAGGAGAAAGTAACATACGAAGTTCACCTTTACTTTTAAAAATGACACTGACACTGTCAAACACATAAAGAAATGAAAAACTGTTGGGTTAGGTGGATTTACACGAGAGAGGAATTAGAAATATTGGGAGAATTTGGAGTGAACGTATTGACTAAAATGTTGATTGATATTTATAACAGTGTGTGCATACCTAATAACTTGCTGGGATGTTGTTATAGTATAGCTGTATCCAAAAGACAAGGAGAAATGAAATGCGAAGAATTTCATACACTCACCGAACATCTATTCAGAATTGTAATTATAAAAATAAGGAATAAAATAAAAATGGACATCGTTGAAGAAAATCATGAATTTGTGGGAAAAAGGTACGAATAATGCAATATACCCATACTAATAGAGTGATCAACAGGGCTACAACAATACACGCTTTAGAAATAATACCAAGATGTTTGATAAAGTGAAACATGATGAAAGTATCAAAATATTGGAAGATGTAAATTCATTGGAAAGACCTCATAATAATAAAGAATGTGTTGAAAGGTTTTAAAAGGCTTATCTATCTAAAAAGAAAAAAAAAACAATGGTTACATCAACGAAAATGATAACACCAACAAATAACAATTAAGGGGAAGACGTTAAAGCAAGTAGATACATGAAAAAACCCAGTAGCAATGATAACATTAGATTTAAAAAATGAGTGACATAAATTAAGAGGATAATTTATCAAGCTAAAGATGCATTTCAGAAAATGTTCAAAAAATAAGCTAATGTTAAGCTGATGACACTATTTTGATACCAACAAGTCAAATGGATCAACAGAAATGATATATACTTTGGTTGTAGAAGATGAAAAATGGAACATGGTTTGAATAATAGAAAGACAAAAGTCATGGTGATATCAAAGAAACATATGGTACCTAAATATGCAAATAAAGTAAATGACTTTATTTTAAGGCAAGTGCAGAAATTCAGATACCTAGGCACATGAATAACACAGATTGAAGATGCATCACCTTCAAAAGTGTAACGTAGAAAAAGAAGGAGGGGAGAAGAAAAAAGAGGAAGAGTTGAAGGAAGAAGAAGAAGAAGAAGAGTTGAAGGAAGAAGAAGAAGAAGAAGAAGAAGAAGAAGAAGAAGAAGAAGAAGAAGAAGAAGAAGAAGAAGAAGAAGAAGAAGAAGAAGAAGAAGAAGAAGAAGAAGAAGAAGAAGAAGAAGAAGAAGAAGAAGACTGAACAGTTGTCGCTATTGAATCAATATTGCAATATTGAGAATCGCTTACATGCTCTTGGTAGAATTGACCCATCTGTAACAATAGTGGCGTGACTTGTTTGTGTGTTTTTTCAGCTGAGATCCCAGCCTGTAATTACATGGCATCCATGCATGGTTATTATAAATAGTCTGTGGCTGCTCGATTTTAATTCTTTACACACACACACACACACACACACACACACACACACACACAACACACACACACAAACACACACACACAAATATATAACGTGGCTATGGCTCGCAAGGGGAGTCGGGCTCCCCTTGGTAAGATTTTGGTCAGAGATGTTCAAATCGAGTATTATAAATACTGCAAAAATATCACGTAGAACCATTAAAAAACGCAAAACACGGATAAAGAAAATAACACGTAGGTGGAACGCCGAAGTAAAGACAGCTGTAAAAGACAAAGATGAAATGTATAAAAAGTTGTGAAAAGCAAACAGGAACATGATTACATCGAATATAGAATAGCAAATACAATAATAAATAAAGAAAAAACAAAAAAAGACGAAAGAATATAGATAGACTCAATATAAAAATTACAAGGAGGCAACTAGAAACGTTTACACAAAGATTAGTGCAAAAAGAACCAGAGCTAAACCCTTTGACCCAACTGAAATAATTAATAGCGAAGAAGGACAACCAATAAGTGAACAAAAACGAACATTTAAAATTGAGACAGTACTTCGAACAATTTATCAATACTCCTTCAGATGCCAAAGGAATCCGAGAAACTGACACATACGTCATCGAAGAACTAGAACCAGAGATTCTTCTTCTTCTTCTTCTTCTTCTTATTCTTCTTCTTCTTCTTCTTCTTCTTCTTCTTCTTCTTCTTCTTCTTCTTCTTCTTCCGCATTCCGAGCCATTGAGGTTCTTTGCTGCAGATACAATCCGTCTCCATTCGTCTCTCTGGTTGACCTTCTCTTGCCAGTCGTTGATTCCAAGCAGGGATGGATTAACCATTAGGCAAACAAGGCACGTGCCTAGGGCACCAAGCATTTGGGGGGCACCACAAGTCCTCAAGAAAAATGTTTATATTGTCCCGGTAGCGTAATTTCATGGTATAAGCAAATCGCAAATGTAATATTGAATCGCACATTATTTATATATACATACCCTGTGCTGCCCATTCACTAAATCTGGTAGGCAGAAGTGCCGTTGACTCTTGTTTAGAGGCAGTAAACTTCTTCCATACAGTGCAACTGATCTATAGTTTTTTCTCAGCTTCAACCAAAAGATGGAAGATTCTGAAAGGATGCCTTGTGAATGAAAAGCTATTAAAGTCCCTTTCCGATACTAGATGGGAAGCACATGCTGTTGCAACTGAAGCCATTCTAATGTCTCATCCTCAGATTATAGAAGCGTTAGAATGTTTACAAGAAGACCAGTCACAGAAGGGGGACACCAGAAGAGAAGCAGAAAACATTGCACAGAAGATGCAAGAATTAGAATTTGCTTTCATGCTTGTCTTTTGGGAAGAAGTGTTACAACATTTTCACAGGATCAGTCAAGCTCTACAAAAAGAGCACGTGAACTTGAAAACGTGTGCTAATTTGTATTCTTCACTAGCAGATCACTTGCATGAATCTAGGAATTAATTTGAAAGATTTGAAGAGGATGCAAAAGAAATAACACCAGGTGTGGATTATAAGTCAACTTTGACCCGTAATCGTAAACGAAAGACAGTGGTCATTGATGGTGATGCCCCTGAGGTATCTCAGAATGCCAGAGACAAATTTCGTGTATCTGCTTTCTACATCATTGTTGACAAACTTGAGACAGAGATGAGTAGACGAGGACAGGTATATAATGATCTAGCAGTTCGATTTTCTTGTTTGGTCAATGTACCACAAACATCTCAGTGTTATGAAGGACTAATAAATGCTTATCCTGAAGATCTGAACAATAATTTATATACTGAACTACAACAGTTCCACTCATATATTCGCCACAAGTTTCGTGCATCAAAATCTGACAACACGTTCAGTCATGCAGAACTCTACGAAGTAATAGTTAGAGACAACATCGAGTGTGCTTTTCCAAATGTAGAAATCGCCTTGCGCATATTTTTAACATTAATGGTTACGAACTGTTCAACTGAGCGCTCTTTTTCTCAGTTGAAACGTACATAAAAATCCAAGTAGATCGACTATGAAACAAGAAAGGCTTGATTCCTTATCTTTGCTGATGATTGAGGCAGACTTGTTGCGCAAAATTAACTTTGATGATGTACTCAAAAACTTTGCCAGACGTAAATCTAGAAAAAAGAACTTTAAAATGTAAATGTGTGCTCTCTCTGACTTTCTTATCTATCAAAAAAGTTACAGTATTTTTGTCTACTATTATTACAAAATTAATTAACTATTAATTTTAATACAGAAATACCTTATTGTAGGTTTTATATGAGTGATAGTAGTACAAACATATGTGTTTACATTTCACAACTGTTTTTCTTTGTTAGTTTTTTGCATAATATTGAACATACCAGCAGTCAGTGGAGGATCGGGGGCCCGGGGCAGTAGGGGGCACCCATGTGGGTTTGTGCCTAGGGCACCAAGATGGCTTAATCCGGCCCTGATTCCAAGTGCTTGTAGGTCTGTATGTATATTATCTCTCCACCATCTTCTTGGTCTACCTCGGGGTCTACGGTCATTTTTTTCTTGAGTGTAAGCGAGTTTTGTTTCCCTATTATCGTCCATTCTTTCTATATGCCCCAGCCATTGCAGTCTATTAGCCTTCATGATCCCAGTGATTAGCGGGGACTTAAACAGATCATAAATGTCTTTGTTGCTTCTTCTTTTCCACTCTCCACTGTGTGTATCCCTAATGGGCCCAAAGATGCGTCTAAAGACTTTGTTCTCAAAGGTTTGTAACAAGGCTTCGTCTCCTGTAGTTGTATTCCAGGTTTCAGAGCTATGGGAATGTCCCGAATGCTGTGATGTCGGTTCCTAAATCAATCAATCAATCAATCAATCAATCAATCAATCAATCAATCAGAGCCATACAGCACAATTGGTCTGATCAATGTTTTGTAAATTGTGATCTTGGTGTTACGAGATAGCGCCTTTGATTTTAGCAGATGTTGTAGTGCATAGTATATCTCATTTCCAGAGTTGATTCTAGCTTGTATTTCTTCCCTTATTATGTTGGAGCAGTTGAAGATTGTACCCAGGCATTTGTATGTTTCCGTTCTTTTAATGGTCATATTATCTATTTGTATGTGGCCAGAGATTTTTGCCGTTCCTTCTCTTGAAATTACCATATATTGTGTCTTATCTTGGTTGATACCCAGCTCCATTTGTTGAGCTTTGTCATTTAAGTGAGTCAATACTGAAAGCAGAAATTAGAAAAGTCATAATATTAGCTCCATTGAATAAATCACCGGGACATGACGAAATACCAAATGAACTAATTAAAGCAGCAAGAGAAGTTGAAACAGCATGGCTGCATAGACTATTTAACCATGTTTGGATAGAACAACAGATACCACGAGACTTGGGAAGTAGCATAATTATCCCAATTTGGATACACAAAGGCAGTAAAAGAGACTGTACTCAATACAGAGGCTTTTCAGCCATACAGGGGAAATATTCTCCAAAATTCTAGAGAAAAGACTACGACCTATAACAAGAACCCCAGCTAAGCGAAACACAACTTGTATTTAGGAAAAACAAAGGATACACAGATGCTATCTTTGCTCTTAGACAATTAATAGAACAATCAATCGAATTTAATGAGATACTCTACTTACCCTTTGTCGACCAGGAAAAGGCATTTAATAGAGCAGATAAAGCAAGCTATGGGAAATCCTTGAAAGATATTGAGTGAGTACACGTATAACAAACATGTGTAGAAGCTTATACACCAACAGTGAATGCACAGTAAGAACAAATGGAGGATACTCAGAACCCTCCATCCTTGTTGGTGCACTATTACAGTGTAGTGGTTGGCGTACTATTACAGTGTAGTAGTTGGTGCACTAAATTGAAGTTAACAACCTATCACAATATGATAGAATATTTAGACACGACAGTAATATAGGCACGGCATCAGGATTATGAAAGCGAGGCATTTCAAAGATTTAGTGCGAAGTTTTACAAGGAACAAGGTAAATGGCATTAATGGTGATGTTTTGCCGGCATATTACATGATTTTATTTTACCTTGTTTAATATCTCGTCGTTTGAAGTCGCGGTAGCGTAGTGGCAGGACAATCGCCTACTGACCCGGTGCTCATGGGTTTATTTTGTATCGAGGTGGATGCGAATTTTTAAAATTAACATGGGTTCCTAGTTCGACCCAGCCTACAATTTTTATTAGGAAATGTCTTAAGATGTAAACAAGCCAGTGTGATACTAACCACATCACCTACCGAGTGCCGAGTGGGCGATACAAATGTGTGTCTGGCACCACATGTCACAGCTGCGGGAGATTTGGCAGCAGACCGCCTTGTGTTGGATTTTAAAATAAAATGGTATGGGTGCCGGTCGTTCAGAAAGCTGTGGCAAACTACTGAACGTAAACATGCCAAGAGATCACAAAATACCAAACAATCTTGAGGTTGACTGCGACGTCCTGTAAAGGATATGCAACTACCTTTAACGATGTGCCCAATGAGTCTTAATTCGCGTAAGAGGTTTCTCCACTTACTTGTTAGTATGTAGTCATTTGGGTCTACCGTGTTTCCCCGAAAATAAGACTGGGTCAAATAATATTTTTTGCTTGAAAATGATCTAGGGATTATTTTCGGGGGATGTCTTATATATATATATATATAATGTGCCATGCCGGAAAGCGTGGACGGTCATGACTCGCTATTTCACTCGATCACTAAAGTCGTGGATCAGCTCAGTGTTCCTGTCTCGTAAATCCCATGTGGCCAAGCCATCCAGGTATTTTCCTCTCGCTCTTCATCTTGGTCTGTTCCCTTCGACCCTGCCAGTTGTCACTAAGTTCTTCAAAATTTTCTTATCATAACATGTCCAAACGATTGTGACTGTCTACGTCTAATTTCTCTAATTAATTTACGAGTTTCGTTTGACTCCTGTAGTACTTGGTCATTGTTTTTTCTATCTGTCCATGGTATTCTTTGCATTTTCCTCAGAAACCACATTTCTGCAGCCATCATATGTTTTTCAGCTTGACTGCACATTGTCCAAGTTTCACATCCTTACAAAAGAACAGGCTCTATGTATCCCCTCAACACTATTTTTCTCGTTTCAATTGACATCTTTTTATTGGTCAGAATGTTTTTCATCTTGCTAAATGCTACTTCGCCATGGCGATTCTTGTTCTAATCTCTTCAAGGCATCTCCCATCAGATGTTATGACTGTTCCGAGATAATTGTATTGATTCTCTTGTTGAAGAATATTCCCATTTACTTGTATATTACATTGTGGTACATCGTTCTTCCTAGTGACGACCTGTGTCTTTTTACAATTTAATTCTAACTTCAGCTGCCCACTTTGTACAACAACCGCATCTACTAATTGTTGCAGATCATGCGCATTGTCTGCAATCAATACTATATCATCTGCATATCTAATGTGCTCCAATGCTGATTCCATTTATATCTTCTACATTTCTGAAAATATGTTCACTGTACAGGGAAAAAAAGATCTGTAGACATTACACATCCCTGCCTAACACATCTCTTAATGGGCTGATATTGTCCCACTTCATTATAAATCCTTATGGTAGCTTGTTGTTTCCAATATATGTTTTTTCATAATTCTAATGTCTTTCCCATCAATTTGTAGATCTGCAAGCATATCCACCATGTTGACATGACTCTATTAAAAGCTTTTGTGTAGTCAATAAAGCAAAGATGTATATCCTTGTTTACTTCTATAGCACGTTCAATAACTGTTTGCAGCATTTACGCATCATTTACTGTAACCTTTCATTCCACAAACCCACATTGTTCTTCCCCTATATCAGGTTGTAATTTCTTCCTCACTCTTTGCATGATAATTTGTAGCAAAATCTTTGTGATGTGACTCATTATACTAATTGGTCTATGTTGATCACATTCCAAGGCTCCTGATTTCTTTGGGATTGCAATAAATACAGAGTTACATAATTGTAAAGGTATATCTCCAGTATCATATAATGTGTTCAGTAGTCTGGTCACTTGATCTAGTCCATATTCTTCTCAAGCTTTAATCATTTCTGTTGTGATGTTATCTGCACCGGGGGCCATGCCAGCTTTCATATGCTTAAGAATATTTCGAACCTCCATCTTCAACATTGGTGGCCCTTCATTATTAAATCTAATATCATACTGTTCCTCTCTGTTATCCTCATAAAGGTTTTTCACATAATCTGTCCATACATATTTAATCTGATTGTGTTCTATTATGATTTTGCCATCTTTAGTTTTTAGACAGCCTGTTGATGTACTTGTTCTTTTATTAGTAAGTACCCGAATTCTTGTGTGCACTAATTTGGTATTTTGACTGTTGTGTTTGTTTTCGATTTCTAAGCATTTTTTCTCAAGCCATGCTTCTTTTGCCTCCTTACATAATATTCTGACTTGTCTGTGAATGTCTTCATATTTGGCAGAATAATATTTGTTGAGTCTTCTTGTTTCCTTTAGGTGTAAAATTTCTTCAGTCATCCATTTCTTACGACCTACCTTCTTTAATTTTGGAATAGTTGATTCTGCAGCCAAACTGATTGAATTCTTCAACATTTCCCATTGATCACCCACATCCTGGAATAGGATCTCTAGATCAGACAATACATCAAATCTGTTCTTTACTTCTATGTTGAATTTGATTTTTATTTCCTTGTCATTACTCAATGTACACAAATCATATTTAGTGTTTCCTGTTATATAATTGACTTTCTTCAACTTTGTCCTCAATGTTCCTGTAAGTAATCTGTGATCACTATAACAATCAGCACTGGGAACTGTTTTTGCTATTGTTAACGCGTTTCTAAATCTTCTGCTAATCAGAATATAGTCAATCTGGTTTCTAATCCTGTTATAAGGACTTCTCCATGTCCATAATCTTCTAGGGTGTTGCTTACACCAGATGTTTCCTACAATCATTTCCTGTTCTTTTGCCCACTCTACGAGTCTGTATCCTCTTTCATTTCTCTCTCCTAAACCATAGTTTCTTACTGTGTATCTATCACCTTGATTTCCTACTTTTGCATTAAAGTCCCCTATTATGATATTTATTTCTGAATTTTTACATTTCTTTAAGGCAGACTTTTTGTCATAAAATTCCTTTACACTATCTTCATTGGATTCTCCTGTTGGGGCATATACTTGAATAACATTTATGCTAAAAGGTCTGCCACTTAATTTAACTAGTAGAACTCTGTCCGACACGGCCCAATATCCTTGAACATATTTTGATGTTTTCCGGTCCAAAATAATTGACACTCCACTTTGTCGATCTCCACCTTCAGAATAAATAATCTTAAAATCTTCATCTATCTTGATGCCTGCTGCTATCCGTCTCGTTTCGCACATCCCTAAAATATAAATTTTTTTCTCTTTCCAGTTCTTGTTTTATGTTCTCAAATTTGTCGTCGTCGTTTAACGTCCTAACATTGCATGTTGCTAATTTTAATGTCTTTGTCATTGTCTTGCGATGATCATTCTTTAGGCAAATCATAATGTACTAGGCACTTTTAAAAAGGTAGTTTGGAGTTGCTTTCCTCTATGGCAGTGACCATACTGGCCAGATGACAGCAACCATTGTCTGTCGAAAGAGATCCTCTGCCTGCCGTCACGAAACTTGAGACTATAACCAAAAAATATATGTCGGCTGCCCTCAAAGGCTTCATCCACCACCTGCCTTCCGTGGCTTCTTTTGAACACTTCCAATAAACGAATACGAAATGACACCACATAATCCACAGGAAAAAAACTAAACAGCGTAAAACACTAAACAGCGTCGCCGAAGAATATATATATATATATATATATATATATATATATATATATATATATATATATATATATATATATATATATATATATATATATATATATATATATGTATATAAGATAAAGTCTACATTTATTCATGTACAAGATTCTACAGTTATTCAAATACAGTCATGTCATCTTCTTCTAGAACAGGGTCGTCAAACTCAATCGATCAGCTGGCCAAAACTCAAATCACATGTAAGGGTGCAGGCCGAACAGGATAAACATTCAATAAGCCGAAAATTAAACCTGTTTTTTATTTTCTTTTTTTTTCGCGTTTCCACCCTGTTTCAGGATATTGCGGTCAACACCAGCATCTTTCAGCTGTATGTTGTTTCCTAGGCTAGATTACGCTCATCAGCACGCCACGACTTTCTGAGCGACCAGCTCCATACTCTCATAAGTCACTTTTGCGATTCGAACCACTGCTAATTCTCATCGCGTCACGTGACGAGAGTATTCAGGGTTAGCGGAGAAAGCTGCTAACCCCTCGGTCAAGGAGCCGGCTGTTTTAAACATTTATATAAATTAAAACAGAAAAACAGTTTTGATAATAAAAAAAATTATTGGTATAAACATTTTCACTCTTATCTGAATTTGTCAGAGCACGATGTTTGGCATCTTATCTTGGCTACAAGTTCGTTTATGTAGGGAGTAATGTTCTGTGCCATTGAGATTCTCATGATGGACTGCAAATGTTCATCAGTGAGACGACTCCTGTGTGATGTTTTGTTAATCTTCATCACAGAAAACAGCTGCTCACACAGATATGTGCTACCAAACATGCTCAAGGTTCGAGCCGCATGAAGACGAAGCCGGGGCATCTCTTTAGGAATGAAACGAGTGAACTGTGCAGGCCCCACAGTGTCGTGCTTTGCCTTTATTAGTGTCCCATTACAATGCAGCCCTGTTAACTCCATCTGCACATTTAAAGGTGCAGTTTCGACATCTATGGCAAATGGATTACGAAATAGCTGAAAATTACTTTTCTGTGGTTGAAAGTCACTAAAGCGCCGTGTGAACTCGGCGTGAAGTAAGCTAGGTTTTTCAGCAAAGAGTGCATTGGGAAATACCATAGCGTTGACTTGGTTTAACATTGCTTGGCAACAGAAAAAGTGAGACCAGGTGCATTGGTGCATTTGCGTCTCCCATAAGCGCAGATTCACTTGAAATGTCTTCACTGCATCATGTATGTCAGTGATAAAGTAATCCTATCCCTGCAGCTACAGGTTCAAGTCGTTGAGATGAGTGGCTATATCAGACAGAAAAGCCAACTCACATTTCCACTTTTTATCCCAAAGGTAGTAACAGAGAGTGCAAGGAAAGGACTCTCCTTGAATATCAAGAAAACAGTA
Source organism: Cepaea nemoralis (assembly GCA_014155875.1). Taxonomy (NCBI): domain Eukaryota; kingdom Metazoa; phylum Mollusca; class Gastropoda; order Stylommatophora; family Helicidae; genus Cepaea; species Cepaea nemoralis. The sequence continues at coordinate 628,600 of JACEFZ010002374.1, forward strand.
ACAATGGTAATATCAAAAAAAATGGTGACACCACAATGTGACACAGAAATAGAAGGGAAAATCCTTAACCAAGTTGATAATTTTAGATACCTAGGGGCATTTATAACATCAGATGGAAGATGTACAACAGAGATTAGGAGCAGAATAGGGCAGGCAAAAGCCGCATTTCAGAAAATGAAGAGTATCTTATGCAATAAGACACTATCACTGAATGTAAGAAAGAGAGTGATGAAATGCTATGTAGAACTAGTTTTGCTGTATGGCAGTGAATCTTGGAATGTAAATGAACAAATTAAGAAGAAATTAGAAGCAACAGAGATGTGGTTCCTGAGACGAATGTTGCGAATTCCTTGGACTGCCAGAGTAAATAACGACGACTGCCTGAAACAGGCTAACGAAACTAGAACATTATATACAACAATAAGACAGAGACAAACAGCTTTCCTCGGTCATGTGATGAGAAGAGAGGCATTGGAGAACATCGTAACAACTGGAAAGATCGAGGGGAAGAGAGGCAGAGGTAGACCAAGAGAAGTGATGCTGGATGGATTGAGACGGTGGCATGAAGGAATATCAGCAGCAGGTTTGATCCAGAAAACCAACGACCGAGATCTATGGAGAGCCATGAACGCCTACGCCAGCCGGCACGGCACTTGATGATGATGATGATCCCAAACAACTGTGGAATATTTTCCTTTACTATCCATGAACTGACAGATTTTCTCGATCATCTGGAAAAATCTACCGAGGAAGTTTCCCCGACCTAGCCACCGCACCTCTGTATGATAAGGCATGTCGCAGAACGCCGACTCAATTTTCTGCACACAAAAAAAGACTTAAATTGGCGGTGATTGAAACCTTTTGCTCCGATAAAGTTGACGGTTTGTATTACAGTGCTCATTACATCTTCCATGTTGAGGACTTTACCACAAAGCGATCCATGGTGTATGATGCAGTGACATGATATCAATTCACCAGTACAGTTCTCCTGTGTCTTTAACCGCATCCTTCTAACTAGTCCACTAATTTTTTCGCCACACATCGCCTGTGCTCCATTTGTTGTCAGTCCAACAAGTTTGTCCCAAGCAGGTTCATGTTGGTTAAACTTTGACATAGGTTGTCAAAAATGTCTTTTCCTGTCGTTGTCCCATGCATGGATTTCATGTCCAATATTTCTTCTGTAACATTCAAACTGGAGTCCAATCCACGGATGAAGATGACGAGCTGTGCAGTGTCAGTCGTGTCATTACTTTCATCGAAACCAAGGGAGAATGAAACAAAGTCTTTACCTTTCTATAGCAGCTGTGTTTTCACATCAGTGGCCATCTCACAAACCCGATCAACAACCGTATTTCTGCTGAAGCTTACCTTTGCAAACATCTGCTTTTTGTCTGAACACAAGACGTCACGCACCTTCATCATGCAGCGCTTCAGAAACTCTCCTTCTGTAAAAGGTCGGCCTGATTTTGCGATATTCTTCGCCGCAATAAAACTTTCTTTCACAGCAGCTTCAGTTTATGATTTTACTTTGGTGAAAAACATCTGCTCTTAGATGCCTCTTCAATTCTTCTACCTTCTATAGCATCTGCTCTGCATTCAGGCTGATTATCGTGTCTTGATGTCTAGTCCCATAGCGCCGTCTCAGATTATATTCTTTGATCACAGCCACATTATCTCCACCAAATTAGACACACAGGTTTACCGCCAATATCAGTAAACATATATTGAGCCTCCCAGCGGCTTTGAAAAGCCCTATTTTCAGAATCAGCTTTTCACCTGGTCATTTTAAAGGGTAGCTTTGATTTAAAAAAGATTGTGCATCTGCCGACAGACGCTTGATTGATATCATGTTAGCCTTAGCAGGAAAAGGTGATTATATATCTGGGCACTACACTACTTTAATTTCTTATGCACCAGACCTAAACCAGCCACTGAACGCTGCTTGGTCACTATAACGATGAACATTCACTCACTACACGACTTTTATTTTCGCTTATTCTGATTAAAGGCTGCCTGCCCATTAGAGAATTTGATTTGGGCTTTATATCGTAGCCATTAAAAAATATATTTCCCTAAAGTTCTCTCTCGGGCTGAAAATATGTATACGTCGGTTGAGACTTCTCGGGCCTGATATGACTGTACGCCGGGTCTGACGTGACCCCCGGGCCTTGAGTTTGACACATGTGTTCTAGAACATCGCCATAACTCCAAATTACGAATTTCGGCCTGAATTTCATGCGACTTCTTTGCCCGTAGAGCCATTGGTCCCAAACTTTCATGTTCATCAATAAAGCTTTCCTTAAATGAGCATTTCTTGTTCATGTAGCCTGCTCGTAATGCATTGGTAACGTTTCTTTACACGAGTGGCATGTTGAATTTTCATCCACATCCGTTCATTAACAAGTTAGTTAGTTAGTCGACAGTTGATCCTCATTGCACATCGAACCATTCAGTCCATAAGTGCTCGGATCCCCTCCTCAGCAAATCCCGCAGCGTGTAGCAGCTCACGACACCATTCTGTGTTGGTTTATCAATCTTCTTTGGCTTCCTGCGTAGTGTTCTTGTTTGGCCACACCTCTTTTAATTTGCAGTTCTCGTAGTCTGAACATGGTTGCAGATTCGCAGTCATCACTTTGTTCTCGCACAAGTCTTACTTCTCGTAGAGCATTCAGAATGACAGCCTGGTCCATGGCGCGTCCGCCCTCCACAGCAGCCTTACCTGCGAGCTTGTCAGCCCACTCATTTCCTTGTACTCCCGCAAGCCCTGACACGAAGATGAAACTAATCTTTGTCAGCCGAGACCGCTCCAGAGACAACAACCACTATCTTCGGATCCACCCTATCTCTATCCTCTTGAGCATGTTCATTGAGTCGCTAAGAAAACATGCCCTATTGAATGTCTGTGTCTCGAGCCATGTTATTGCTTTACTTACTGCCGTGACTTCCATAGTCAGGTACTTGCGGTCTCAACAAAAGCACCAGAGACCTCCTTCACAATTCTACTTCTGGCCCGCGCCGTGAAGGCCCATGGGCTTCTTACATGTCGGACGACCGACCCATCTGTGTAGATGACAGCATCACCGTCTAACGAATTCTCGAAAATCAACGCTTGTACATCCGCCTCCACAGCAGCCGGATATTCTTGTCTGCATTTTCTGTCTAGTTGGATGCAAACTGAAAAGGATGTACATGAATAATCTGTTGGCACTTATACTCACTCCTCGCCAGGTTCAATGTCCTCCAGTGAAGACACCAGTTGAAGAATGTCTTCGGCTTGACCCATCCACGACCTTCCTCTTTTTAACCTGCTGCCCTTCATCTTCCTAATTTCACTATGCAGTAGATGTTGTGTGTTTGCGTTAATTCTGAGGTAGGCACGTGCTCTGCAGATGTGTATTCTGGCTTCAATGATTGGAAAATCAAGAAGGTAGCGCATCGCCCTGCATGATGTATCTCTTGTACATCCAAGAATAATGCGCATAGCTTCGTTTTGTATCCTTTTCCATCCTTTCTATCTGCTTACGGCTGAGAGTCAGGATTGCCATCGCATACTCAAAAACAGACATGACCAGCCCTCATATAGGAGGCATAGATGGCGCTGCTCACAGTTTGCTGCCGCCATCATCCGCATCGCAGCTAATCCCCGCTTGGCCTTTGTTATCACCTGGTCTATGTGCTCATTAATAGCAAGGCTTCGATCAAAACGTATCCCCAAGTAATTTATTGCCTGCGTTCTTTCCACAGTCTCTGATCACAGATTAACAGTTGGTGTTGGAATGTTGACAATATGATTATTCGAAGAGAGCCATGTAACTGTTGCCTTTGTTGGGTTGACCATTGCCCCAGCTCCAGCACACCAGGAACTTATGCCATTGAGTTCGGTTTGCAGTTTTACAGCAACCTGATCTCTATCCTTACCCTGACGATACACTAAAACATCATCGGAATATGACGATGTCCTCCCCGGTCCAGTGATCTGCTCGCTGGTGATTTTCACTGTATAGGCGTTGAACAGCACCGGAGATAACGGTGATCCCTGTGGTAGGCCAGGATATATTGTTGTTGGTTCCGAAGTCCAGCTGCCACATCTAAAAACTACTTTCCGTTGGAAGCGGGCTGCAGCGATCCAACTAAGGAGGAACGGACTTATCTTGAGTTCAAGAAGCTGACGCATTAGAAAATCCAATGGTACTCTGTTGTACGCGTCCTCAAGATCAATCGCTGCAGCAAAGGTTTCAATGCCGGAATGGAAACCTTCATAAACATCATGGGCAAAAACTGCTGCATTGGTCCAGGTTTCACTTTTGGGATGTTTCATTATCACGTTCGCACCAGTGGCTTTTGCACCCCTACTGGCCATTCGGCAAGAAGTCTCTCATTCTAGCTGACGATCTTAACTAGGGCTTATTTTAGGGGTACGTATTATACTAAAAGGCATCCTGAAAAATCATGCTAGGGCTTATTATAGGGGTAGGTCTTATTTTCTTGGGAACACGGTAATAACGAGCGTGTTGGTTAGGAGAAGTAAGGTATAAGGCAGAACATACAATCCAGCATATATCACACCGATATCACTTCACTCCCGTATAACACCATACGTTTACTTACCATATGCATAGCAATTGCAGCAGGACAGTAAAATGAGAAGAAAGCGAACTTCCACTTGGCGAGGGTATTGAACCTCTCCATTGTGAACTGAGATAAATCACCTTTAGATTCAGATGTTGTCAGATCCAGGCACTGGCCTGTTACCATCTGCAGTGTTGTCTGGAGAATTGGAAAATAATACTTCCTTAAATATACAAGATAACACTTTGGGAGAAAACGAAAAGGGTTTATTACTGTAAGAATGCATCTCACAGGCAAAATAGAAATATTATGAATGTATAACGGGCAATATCGAGGGGAACAGAACAAGGGAAGACAGAGAAGTATAACCTGGATGGCTTATCCATGTGGCATGGTCGTGACAAGAACACTGAGCTGATCCACGACTCTGGTGATTGAGTGAAATTGCGAATCATGACCACCCACGCTTACCGGCATGGCACATGATGGATGGATGGATTACCAATCAAATCATTCATGGATCAAAAAATGTATCACTACTGGTCGCCCTGGCGAAAGGGTTAAGGACGCTGTTAGTAATCCCGTAAACCCACGTAAGAAACACAGCTGCGCGAGATTCAGCAGCGGATCGCGACGCGCTGGTTTCTTACGGAAAGGTATGTGAGCCGGTCATTCAGAAAGCAATGGCAAACTACTGAACGTAACACTTGCCCAGACATCAACAGTAGCTGAAAAAATGCTGGTGTTGACAGCAATGTCCTGTAAATAGGATATACAAAAAAAGTATCACTGCTGTGGAGTCAGAGCAGATAATTTACTCATAGTCGGTAGATGTAACTGCCTGATGAAGCCAGACCATTAATTTACTGGTAGAGTTAAGGCATGTAATGTCTTCATCTCACTGAAATCTTTTGGAATTCATCATGACACCTGGGAGAATGCTGCCAAAGACCGAAATTCGTGGCGAACATCATTACGCAAGGGTGTAGTTACTTGTGAAGCAACCAGGACTGCAAGAGCTGTAAAGAAAAGGCTGGACAGAAGAACCACTGCAGGAGATCCTTCTCCTGGAACGTCAAACATTCTTTGCCCACATTGTCAAATAACATTTTGAGCCAAAATAGGCCTCATCAAACATCTTAGAACGCACGGCTCCATACTTTCAAACCCACTGGATGAAATGAATGGTCATCATCATTCTTGATGGACAAACAACACAACACACTGTTAGAGTCAGGAGTTTTGATGTATTGGTCAAATCAGGTCATTTAATTTACTGGTAGAGCAAGATATAATTTTCTGATAGAACCAAGGCATGCAATTTAGTAAGTAATTTACTACTAGATATAAGGCATGTAATGTACTAATAAATCTAGGGCATGCCATTTATTAATGGAACTATGTCATGAAATTTACTTTATATATCTAAGGCTTGCAATTTACTAATAAAACTAGGGCATGCAATTTATTAATGGTATTATGTCATGCAATTTACTAATCGAACTAATGTATGTAATTTACTATTAGAACTAAGGCATGTACTTTACTAATGATACTAAGTCGTATAATTTACAAAAGGGATTAGTACATTTAGAATACTGATGGAACAAGAGCATGTAATTCACTTGTGAAGCAATGCAACGAAATGAAATGGTAGGCTAGTACCAGAATATTAAAGGAATCAACGAACACCAAATAGCACTTTATTATATCTGCCACTGTAAGGCGCAACTAAGGATACCAGGTGTGAAACTGGCTATCGCATTCCATAGAAAACTGTTGCTGCAGCATCCAACTAACGACGAACATGGTTACAACTACATGGAAGTGAG